>WNWU01017344.1:0-13046 GCA_012654045.1 Ptyas mucosa | reverse complement strand
TTGCAGTTATCTTAAGTGCTGAAAATGCAGGCATGGTGATTTTGAGACTAATGTTCAATATTTTCAGTTATGATAATATTCCAAAGGAGAGAAAGGCCAAAGTTTGGATCATGTCAGCCCAGATGGAATTCACATCCATTCTAATGCAAAGACCGTTGCCCATTGATTTTCTCCATGGTGCACTTTCTTTTGCAATTCACTCAAAGCAGCTGAATGGATTTCAACAATTTATGCAGAATAAAGACCCAAACTTAAAAAAAGATGATGGGTTTATTAGGGATTTCTGGAAAGATGCATTTGAATGCTCCTTCTCCAGTGATATTACAGGTGGGAATGCTGAAAGGATCTGTACTGGAAAAGAGAAGCTGGAGACTCTTCCTAATTCTGTCTTTGAGACCAATATGAATGCACATAGTTACAGTGTCTACAATGCCGTCTATGCTGTGGCACATGCTTTGAAGGCCATGCGCTCTGCAAAACTCAAAGTGAGACAAAAAATGAATGAGAGGAGATGGAAACTCTTCCTCCAATCACCTTGGCAAGTAATGTTGGCTAATACAAAATTTGGGGAAATCATCAAGTACCAGAATAGGAGACTGGTTTTGTGTTTTGTTTTGCTGCGTTGTTTTAACAGTTAGAATGATTTCTACAGGTAGATAGTTTTAAAAGCTATATAGAAGTAGTTGATATTTTCATATGAAAGAAAATGAAAAAATAAAATATAAATGTAAGGCTTAGATAAAGACACAAGAATTTGTAACATATGAACCTTATTTTAGGTCTAAAATGGTATGTACAGGATGTTATTCAATCCATTATATTTGACAATTTTACATGTAGAAAATGAAAACTGCCTTACTACTGAATAGCATTATTATTCCTCACCAGCTTAATTTTTGAGTTACTAATATTCAAAGGTGTCAAAGGTATGTATTCAAAAGGCAACTAGACTTAGTGTTACTTCCAGTGAATAACAAAGTTGTCAATGAATTGCATGAAGAATATTTCAAGTTTATTATCTTTTTTTTTTCAAAAGTAACACCTGGCATTACCCCTGGATGGAAGTAAAAGACATCTTGACCTAGAATTGTCTGTCTCAGAGAATTCTACCTTGCCTGCATTAAGTCTCTTTTCATGACCCTGTAATCCCTTAATTCAGGGTAGAGTTGGGGCGACTGAATGGACCTGAGTGTTTACTGGCCGGATGCCCTTCCTGATACCACACAGAGTTCACAGCAGATATTTTCTTTGTGCTCTCATGGAGAAACATTTTTCACTGCTTAGGATTGAGTTCTTAACCTTCTAAATGGGATGCAGGGGTCTTCACCACTAGGTCACCCTGTCATTCTCTATCTTGCCTTTTATATGGCAGAACACTGAATTCCCCATTTCTGAAATGCTCAATCAAAGCAAAGTGATTTCTCAGATCTATCTCTTTCTTGATTTTCTGTTGGAATTCTCATGTGACAGTTTTTCAGCTGAGAGTTGAAAATGTATTTGATAAAACTATATTTTTTTACCAGTTTGAAATAATTTGACCGAGACAAAATAGAATACCTTACTTTTCTTTAAGCCTAGGCAAATTGAAAGAAACAAATTAAATTTTCCCATTTCCTTCAAAGATAACTTTCCTGTTTCTTCCTTTTTCCTTTTTTCTTTTTGCCCTCTAGCTCCACCATTTTTTGCAACAAATCTCCTTTAACAACAGTGTTGGAGAACAGATTTATTTTGGTCCCAATGGTGAATTAGAAACTAGGCTTGATATTTTAAATTGGGTCACATTTCCAAACAAGTCCTTTCTTAAAATCCAAATTGGAAAGATTGACCCCAAGGCTCCCTCAGAAAAGTTCCTCACCATTTCTGACAAGGAAGCCATTTGGCCTCTCATGTTTAACCAGGTAATGTCTCATTTTCCCCTTTTCCTGAAGTTATAACACTTCCAACACTGGAAGTTTTTAAGAAGAGATTAGATAACCATTTGTCTGACGTTGTGTAGTGTTTCCTGCCTAAACAGGAGGTTGGACTAGAAGACCTCAAGGTCACTTCCAACTGTGTTGTTCTGTTATGTCCTGTCCTGTCCTGTCCTGTTCTAATTATTGGAATGATCAATCAATTAATGTAATAGGTATGAAATAGGAAACAGTTGAACATTTAGCAGTGAATTAACACCAGGAATAAAACTTGAAATTGCAACACCAATGTTTGGATTAGTTAGCATATGTGTAAGGGATGAAAAGAACAATCTGCCAAAAATAAATTCTTTCTGTGAATTTTGGTTTTATTTACAAGCAGGCATTACCTCTTTCCATCTGTAACAAAGAATGTCCCCTTGGCCATAGCAAGATAAAAGTGTAAGGAAAATTATCCTGCTGCTATGACTGTAAACTATGTCCAGAAGGGAAGGTAGCTGAGCAATTGGGTGAGTTAAGTGCATGTCTGCTGCATTGCAAACCACTTATGCTTTTGAAATGGTCTTCAAGGGCAGCACCATATAAAGGGCATACCAGTAATCAAATTGGGATCTCATTAAGTCTACAGAATGCTGTAAAATTGGAGCACCCTGAAAATGAAATGATGACATAATGTTTCTATGAATGGTTTCTTTTTCAGAGTTGGATGACTGTTTCCCTTGTCCAGAGGATCAATATCCAAACAAGAATAAGGATAGTTGCCTTCCAAAATGTATAATTTATTTAACTTATGAAGAACCTTTGGGGATTTCTTTGGCGGTGATTGCAGTCTCCTTTTCTTTCATCTCAGCTGTGGTGCTCAGAATATTCATTAAAGATCAGGACACACCTATTGTGAAAGCCAATAATAGGAACCTCACTTATAGCCTTCTTGCTGCTCTCCTGCTCTCTTTCCTTTGCAGTTTGCTCTTCATTGGGAAACCTACCCAAGTCAAATGTCTCTTGAGACAGACTGCTTTTGGCATCATCTTCTCTGTAGCTTTTTCTTGTATATTGGGGGAAACAACCATAGTGATCCTTGCTTTCATGGCCACCAAGCCTTGATCCAAAATGAGAAAATGGGTGGGGAAAAGACTGTCTTTCTCTATTCTCCTAACTTGCTCTCTGACACAATTCTGCAGTTGTGTGGTGTGGCTCACAATTTCTCTTCCCTTCCCAAATTCTGACCTGCACTCCATGGCTGAAGAAATTTTTACAATGTAATAAAGGCTCAACCACTTCCTTTTATACAGTGCTTGGCTTTCTGGGGTTCTTGATGCTGTCAGTTTCACAGTGGCCTTTCTAGCCAGGAATTTGCCTGATACCTTTAATGAAGCCAAATTTATCACCTTCAGTATGTTGGTCTTTTGCAGTGTCTGGGTGTCAGTTTCCTTATGTACACCAATTCCTTCAATCAATGAAAGTTCCCTAATTGCATTTGCCAAAACCTCCATCAATAATGCAAATAAAACGGGATAAAGGGCAACCCTGTCTTGTTTTCCGGTGTAAGGTTATTCTCTCTGTAACACCATCATTTGTAACTATTCTCAGTTTATTCTCTGAATATAGTTGATTTATCACTTTTCTAATATTTTTTCCAAAACCTAACTTCTTAATTAATATCTTCAACGTAGGCCATTCCACACAATTGAAGACCTTAAATACTTCTAATGCAAATAAACCTGACTTTAATTTTTGATTCTTTATATAGTAACCTATATTTAATACCCTTCTTATTATGTGACATATGTCAGCCTCTTATAAATCCATGCTGGTCATTTTTAATATAATTCTCTATAAATATCTTCAAACTACTTTCCAACATTGCAATAAAAATCTTAGTGTCCTGATTAATAAGGAATATTGCTCTATGTCAGTGATGGCTAACCTTTTTGCTGTTGCGTGCCAAAAGTGGGAGTGCAGAGGTGTCAAGTCCATGCGTGCCCATACACATGATTCAATGTGCCGGCCCCCCCTTGCATGGGTGTGCGACTCCCAGCGCTCTCCACGCTTTTGTCATGCGATGACATGGTGAGCCCAGTAGGCCTCCCCAAGCTCCAGAGCTTGGCTTTCTTTGAGCCTGGGGAGGGTGAAAATGGCCTTCCCCAACCCCCGGAGGCCTTCCAGAGGCCAAAAATAGTCTGCTTCCCGACTTCTTGTGGGATCTGAAGGCCTGGATTTTTCCTTCCCCAGGCTCCAGACGATTTCTAGTAGTATGGGGAGGGCAAAAACAGCCTTCCACACCACCTCCAGTGGTGGGAAACAGCCTATTTCCTAGCTTCTGATGGGACCATAAGGCCAAAAATCAGGTGGCTGGAGTTGGAGCTGGAGCTGACCTAAGGCAACCCTCGCGTGTCCACAGATATCGCTCCGCATGCCATGCATGCCATAGGTTCACCATCACGGCTCTATATGATCCTGGGTTCCTATGATCTTTATCTGGTTTCGCTATCAATATTATCAAAGATTCCTTCCAGGAACTTGGAATATTTTCCCCTTCCATTATTTTATTAAATATTAACTTCATCTGCAGCACCAATAGTCCTTTAAAATTTTTGTAATATATTAGAATGGAAATAAAGGTAATATTGCATTGGTCATTTTTCAATGGTTTATACTAATTTTTACATTCTTTTCCACCCAAATAATTGATTGATTGATTGGTTGGTTCTGGAATGTATATGGGTGCCTATCTCATATAGTAAACCTTGGTGGCTTACCAAAATCTTTAGAAACACAAATCACCCCTGCCACCAGGTATCAGAGAAATCAGGCTCCTGAGTGAACCCCCATTCTAGCCTAATGCTTTAGGGGAACAATAAAATTTTCCTAACCTGCCAACAGGATAAAAGGTAGGGAACTGACATAATTCATGGAAAAATGTTGGAAAAGACTGGACACTACAGACCAGATACAACTCTGAACTCCCCTAATGCAACATTTAACACAAAAGAGCTGGAACATGCCTACCTGACAGACTTATTGAAAAAGTCAGATGCCATTGAAGAAAGGTGGTCTAACCTATAATTTGTCCAGGTGATATCCAAGGATTTAATGGTGATAATCAGAAAATAGAATTGCAGAGTAAACAATTAGGAACCAGTATAGCTCATGCAGAGTAATAGAACTAAGTGAGTTAAGTGCATGTCCAATGCAAACCAGTTATGCTTTTGAAATGGTCTTCAAGGGCAGCATCTTATGAAAGTCATTCCAGTAATCAAACTGGGATCTCATTAAGTCTACAGAATGGTGTAAAATTGGAATATACTGAAAATGAAATGATGAGATAATGTTTCTATGAATGGTTTCTTTTTCAGACTTGGATGACTGTTTCCCTTGTCCAGAGGATCAATATCCAAACAAGCATAAGGATAGTTGCCTTCCAAAAAGTATAATTTATTTAACTTATGAAGAACCTTTGGGGATTTCTTTGGCAGTGATTGCAGTCTCCTTTTCATTCATCTCAGCTGCAGTGCTCGGGATATTCACTAAGTATCAGGACACACCTATTGTGAAAGCCAATAATAGGAACCTCACTTATAGCCTTCTTGCTGCTCTACTGCTCTCTTTCCTTTGCAGTTTGCTCTTCATTGGGCAACCTACCCAAGTGAAATGTCTCTTGAGACAAACTGCTTTTGGAGTCATCTTCTCTGTAGCTCTTTCTTGTATATTGGGGAAAACAATCATAGTGGTCCTTGCTTTCATGGCCACCAAGCCTGGATCCAAAATGAGAAAATGGGTGGGGAAAAGGCTGTCTATCTCTATTGTCCTATCTTGCTCCCTGACACAATTCTGCATTTGTGTGGTGTGGCTCACAATTTCTCCTCCCTTCCCAGATTCTGACATGCACTCCATGGCTGAAGAAATTGTTCTACAATGTAATGAAGGTTCAACCACTATGTTTTATACAGTGCTTGGGTTTCTGGGGTTCTTGACTGCTGTCAGTTTCACTGTGGCCTTCCTAGCCAGGAATTTGCCTGATACCTTTAATGAAGCAAAATTTATCACCTTCAGCATGTTGGTCTTTTGCAGTGTTTGGGTATCATTTGTTCCCACCTATTTGAGTACCAAGGGAAAATACATGGTGGCTGTGGAGATCTTCTCCATTTTGGCTTCAGCAGCTGGATTACTGGGCTGCATCTTTTTCCCGAAATGCTATATCGTTATTTTGAGACCTAATCTAAACATGAAGAAGCAATTAATGAAAAAATGAAAACAATTTCAACATCAGACCCTTTGTATAAAGCTGAATTACTCACTTTTAGCACATAGGTTTTCCCCTCAGTTTGTAATTCTGATTTCTTCCCTCCATCATCACATCAATATGACATGCAAACCAATTACATTGAGAAGTTCATTCCATAATCTAGATAACTGCCCTGCATCTTTTCTTTGAATAATCATCTTAGATGATTATTCTCAGTCTTAATATTTTAGTGATATCATGTGCATTAACCTTAAAATGAATGGAATTAAATCCCGCATCTCAGGAATTTCACAGCATCCCTGTCAAAAGGAAAGAAAATGCCCATTTTATATTACTCATAACATCAAACACATTCCTGGTACATGTGAAGCCAAAAGTTGATCATCTTGGTTGGTGTTTTGCGATGCTGCTAATAAAAAAACTAAGCGATAACATGAGTGCCTTATTTGCCACTTCTCCCAATATTCTCCCTCGTCATACAGGACAAGTCAAATTAACATCCCTTTCCACAATTCTGAAAGTTTGAGAGCCAATATTGTGCAGCAGGTAAGGTGCTAGGCCAGAAACAATGGAGCCAACTCTTCTTTCTCTCCTTTAGTCATGAAAGCTAGGGAGATACGTTGTTCTGGAAACTGGGGAGACATGTTTAAAGTTGGTGATGTTGGAGATCTTCTTGTCAGCTTCCCTGAGAATAATGTAGTCTTATTTGTGATGACCACTGTCTCACCATTGGTGGCTTCTTTAATTAAGAATTATTCTTAATTATTATTCTTGAGCTTTGGATGACATCTAATACTTTCCTACCGAGATTAGTGCATTATTTATTTTTGCTTTGGTTGAATGGTAAAGGCAATAATTGTAGACATCCCATTCATTTTTGCATTCATTTGGGTGTATCCATGCATTGTTGTTGTCATAGTCAGCCACTCAGTCATGTCTGACCTCCAGCTACTCTATGGATCAGCACTGCTCAATAAATAAATGAACAAGAATAAAGTTTTTGATTCATTTGTTCTACTGGGTTCTCTTTATCTATTTTTAGGGCTTGTGTGTAAAACATGCTACACTTTAATCATTGATTTAGGCATTGAGTGATGTAGAGCTAGGGAATACACGTGGCCTCATCAATCTGCCATGGAATGGTCATAGCTGGTATGCCATGTAGGGTACCACACAATGGTGGGTTGCTCCCACTTCTGCCCGATCCTTTAGAACTTTAGTAAAAGTGGAAGGAGGCTCCACCCATCCACCTGGATGTCATAATTGATTATCTGTGCATGCGCAAAAGCACGCTCCCGTTGCAAACCAGTAGTAAGGTAAGTACAACTCACGCCTGGTACCACAAATGTTCTGCTGATTGCTGCAGGATCTTGAGATCCAGAGTCAGCAGAAGGAACATTCTGAAGATGTCCATCTGTTAGTTGGGGAAGTATAACTCCACAATTAGCCCAGGATTTCGCCTAGCTTGTCGGAGTCTGCTATTTCCCCGATTGTCTTGTTGTGACACTTTCAGTTGAATATGAAGTTAATACTTTTTAACAATAGTTTTGAACTTTCCTCCTGTCAGAGATTATGATCCAATGTTCTAATGTTTTAATTAATATTGAGAATACTACCTTATACAACCTTACTCACACTCCTTAATTTAAAGATTTCAGTTATGTCCCCCTTTCTTTCTGTTCTCTAGGCTGAAAATATTCAGTTCCTCTAATATTTCCTTATATGTTTTGTCCCTCAAACCATGCACCATTTTCTTGCCTATTTCGTGACTCGCTCAATGTTATCAATATTGTTTTTTTAAGTGAGGTCTACAGAACTGTACACAGTATTTCAAATATGGCCTGAATAAATGCCATCTTAGCTCAAAGTTAAGTAGCCACAGCCGAATAGGTTATAAAAAATGCTTTAAAAGTAAAATAAAGATAGCTCACCACATCTGATCCCCCCATCTCCGCATGCTATTCAACTTACCCCATGCCTCCTTTCCGCATGCATTGCACCTCGCATTTGGTGTGTAGTGTGCACCTCACATTTGGTGTGTGGTGTGCATGCGTGCACAGCATGTATGCACAACCAGCGAACCGGTAGTAATTCAGTTCAGATTTCAACACTGCTCTATTTGTCATCTTCTTCTCTGCTTCTCTAGAGAAACAGAAGAATTTATTATGTGAACATAATGTCAGACTCCATTTCTTATCAGCCAGAAAAGGTACAAGGGAAGTCAGCCAATCAAGGTCTTGAACACACACAGTGCCCAGCCTCAGGACATTTTGTGAAATATGTAGAGCCAAGCTGACACATGGCACTGTCTCCTTAAAAAGAATGGTGTCGACAGCTTAAATGAGCCCTGCCCCCTTGTTGCCAGGAGCTGCACCTTGTCATAAAATTGGTACCAACCTCAGATTCATTCTCTAGTATGGGTGATTTGTGTGCTTCTGGAACCATGGTTTTTTAAACTCGATCTTTGGCCTATTCTAGGTTGCAGTAACTCATTTTTCAACTAATCTCTCTCCTGGAAGATCTTTCTAACTCATAACTTGTCCATAGTTACCATATTCTGTGCCCTGCTTAGTTTGAAGGATGACATCCAGTAACTTGAATTGCAACCAGTATAATTAGACATAATCCATTTAGCTCCTGAAGTAGTTCTATTATATAAATTAAAATATTACATTGTTTAGCAATTCTGTATTTCTGTATCCTTATTTCTTCTCTTTCTAACCCTAATCCTATATGGACAATGACATCTTATTAAGGACATGCAATTCTTCACATAGTTTTTAACTAGATAGTTGGTGCATGAATAGTATGCCTACCCCACATCTTTCTCTCTCTATCTCTTTCCTACACATAGACGCGCGCACATTTTTTTCAAAGAAGATACAATAATCCTTTCATCCTGTTTTCCTTGGAGGGAAGGGGCAGTACCTGTGATATAATACTGCCATTGGGTATATCATGACATCATTCTGCAAATACTGCAAACTTTGGTCAGTGGTATCAGCATTGTCTGGGGGAAATGTCCTTAATAAGTTGCCAACTGAAATGGTACTCAACTATCTATTCATGGTTACCTACTTTCAAACTGTTGTGTCAGCAGGAGCTGGAGCAAGTGATGGGAGACCATTTGAACAAGTGGTAGCAACCTGATCTTGTATGTGATCGTTCTGTCACATCAGACTAGTACTTTAACCATATGAGCCACCATGCTCTGTGTAGCTAGTTGAGACATAGAAAGTTAGCTAAATTGTGATAGAAGATTTAGATTAGATTAGATTAGATTAGATTAGATTAGATTGGATTGGATTAGATTAGATTAGATTCTTGCTCTTTTTGGAAAGCCTAAATACATTTTAACTAATTGGCAAATACCATCACTGCAGTTTTACTTCCCTCTTTCAAATGAATACTCAGCAAACATACTTTAGTTTCTTTCTTCCTTTTTATTTATTTATTTTGTCACATTTCTATGCCGCCCAACTCCCAAGGGACTCTTTATGACAAATGTAAGAAGTATTATCTTGAGGTATGAATTTTGGAATAAGGAAATTGAGTCCAGGATTAGCAAGACTAGCTAAGCAGTGGGGCAGTTGTTTGCCAATGGCATTGGTCGCTCTGGTGAATGATCTCTGGCAGGCTCAGGATAGCGGTTATTCCTCTATCCTGGTCCTACTCGACCTCTCTGTGACTTTTGGTAACATCGACCATGGTATCCTACTGTGACGACTTGGGGGGTGGGGGTGGGGGTGGTTTTACAGTTGTTCTCCTCCTACCTCTCGGGTCTGGGCAGGGGGACAGAGATTCTCCCCGAGACCCCTCACGTGCCGGGTACCTCAGGGGTCAGTTCTCTCCCCCTTGCTCTTTAGGATCTATATGAAGCCGCTGGGTGAGATCATTTGTAGTTTCGGAGTGAGGTATCACTAGTACGCTGATGATACCCAACTTTACATCTCTACCCCAGTCCAACCCAGGGATGCCCTTTCCGTGACGTCTGAGTGCATGAAGGCAGTGCGGGTCTGGATGGGCAGAAACAGGCTCAGACTCAACCTGTGCAAGACAGAGTGGCTGTGGATCCTGCCATCTCTTGATCTAGTATCCCCATCGCTTTTGATGGGAGGGGAGTTGCTTACTCCCTCAGAAAGGGCTCGCAATCTTGGCATCCTCCTGGATTCGCAGCCATCTGTTGACCATCTGACAGGGGGGCCTTTGCACAGGTTCGCCTGGTGTACCAGTTGCGACCTTTCCTAGATCAGGATGCCCTCCGTACAGTCACTCATGCTCTCATCATCTCTCGCCTGGACTACTGCAATGCCCTCTACATGGGGCTGCCCTTGTGGTGCACCCGGAGGCTGCAACTGGTCCAGAATGCGGCCGCATGGGTTGTTACGGGAGCTTCCCATTACTCCCATGTTACACATCTCCTGCACAAGCTCACTGGTTGCCAGTGGTCCTTCGGATCCGCTTCAAGGTGCTGGTACTTACCTTTAAAGCCCTACATGGCATGGGCCCAGGGACTTGCAGGATCACCTCCTACCGGCCTCCCACCGCCATGTGCATTCACATAGGGCTGCTCTCCTCCAGGTGTCATTGGCCAGACAATGTCAGCTGGTGGCGCCCAGGATGAAGGCATTCTCAGTGGCCGCACTGACGCTCTGGAATGAATTACCCACTGAGCTCTGGATGGCCCCCGACCTCCGCTCTTTCTGCAGTGGCCTGAAGACATGGCTTTTTCAACAAATCTCCTGAACTGCTGGGAGTTTATAGTTTTAACTTCTGGGGATTTTAATTGGATTATTTTAGCATTAATTTATTGTTTTGTTGTTTTATTGTTGTGACCTGCTCTGAGTCCTTCAGGAGAAGGGCGGCATATAAATATGAATAAAATAAAAAATAAAATAAATAGTGATACAATGTCCATATTGTCACAAAATTGAAAAAGGATTTGTGGTTACCTCTTCTCTCTTGTAATGATGCGAGTCTCAGGCACTATACTGAAAACCAATCAAAAAATTAGAAAGAAAAACAAACAAGAGAAAAAAAAGAGAAAAGAAGAAAAAAGAAAAAGAAAACTCCCAAAAGTTATTTTGACATTTGGATGTTCTCAAAAATGCTCCTGATTGCTTCAGGATCTTGAGAAAAAGAGACAGCAGAAGGAGCACTCAGAAAATGCTCACCTGCTCTTTCAGGAACCGTAAATCCACCATAACAGACTCAACTCCCATCCCAGAGCCTCATTTCAGACAGACTACATATTTCACATTCCAAGATGACGTCTTTCTAGAGCCTGAATAATTGTTATAGTACTCCTTTCCAAGGTAGATTACTTGCTTACTTACTTACTTACTTACTTACTTACTTACTTACTTATTTATTTATTTAGCTCTCTCTCTCTCTCTCTCTCTCTCTCTCTCTCTCTTTCTTCATTCATTCATTCATTCATTCATTCATTCATTCATTTATTTCACACTTCTTTACTTCCCATCTCTTTCAGAGAGGTACTGCTGGGTGGTGTACAATTTTATTAATAAAATAAATCTTTAAACCCAGAATAATTGAAGATTGTTTTCAAAAAACAAAGTGTTGTATTCAGCAAAGTGCCAATAACAAAATTATTGAGAAAAATGACCCCAACAGAACTATTTCCATTCTTTTCTTTTCTATAGTTCTATTTTATTTTCTTCTGTGCACACGAACTCTCATTCCCCCATATTTATTTCCCATCTTCAAAGGTTCATAGCAGTGCAGTGGTGTCTATTGAGATATGATAAACATGTTTCTTTCTGGTATTTCTCAAAGTACCATTGCAAAGAACGGTACTGATTAGTAATTAAGCATAGTTATTGTCCCTTCTTCTCCAAATCTTAAGGGAATTCCAGCAAACACTGTAAAAATAAGGGAATTCCAGCAAACACTGTAAAAACTGTGAGCTTGGATTAAGGCATTGCATTCTATTAATATCTGCTTAGAAATGAAGACATCCATGTAGGGAGAAAAGGGATTTCTTTTTTGTCTGGGATATTTCATTAGAAGATCTCCAAAGTCCCTTCCAACTCTATTATTCTGTTAACTTTAGATAAAATTCATTATCTTAACTTTAGATACAGTTATTGAGTTAGTTGAATGGTAACATAGGAGGTACTGTTTGATGTATACAATGACTACATATTACAAAGAATATGTTATATTCAGAATATTAGTTTTACTTGTTTCCTCAACTACAATGAGCATTTCTCCGCCCTACACATGCAACCTTAGTAGTCCTTCTCCAATTGTTCATAAATATTATCAGTCTGGAGATTTAATCATTGCTGCTATTATTTATCAGGTTTTCTTTCTTACAAATGAGATCACTTTTCAAAGCCTTCCTTCTTATGACATCCTTGATCAGTACATGTAAGTATCCTACTATTTCTCCTCCTCCTGATTATGCACCTCCTCTTCCCCAACATTGCCACCGAAAAGATGCATTTTCTTTCCCTTTTAGGCTTAAAAGTCTTGGTTGCTAGTCATTTGTTATGACCTGTTCCAGTGACCGTATTTAGTCCTTTTTTAATTCTAGACCTACCCTAATACTGATGTTGAAATTGAAATGAATATTATTATTTTAACCATAAAACGTATGAATTTCATTCTCTTCAGGAAAATTCCTTCATTCAAGAAAGTGTTTGTTGAAAGGAAAAAGTTCGACTAATCAAAATATTGCAGAAGGTCTCTTGTTAATCTTGAGCTTTTTTGCCTCTCATTTCATCCAGATATAAAATAGAAACCCTCTAAGGCATATTTTAGGCTATTATACATCTAGGATATGAAAAGAGAACTGACTTAATTCTCTCATAAAATGCAGATAAAACAGAGATAATCCTGAAATCAGATTGAGACATAGGAAATTG
>WNWU01017333.1:0-18167 GCA_012654045.1 Ptyas mucosa | reverse complement strand
CACTTCACTTCACTTCACTTCACTTCACTTCACTTCACTTCACTTCATTTCATTTCACTTCACTTCATTTTATTTTTCATATTTCTATGCCGCCCACTTTCCGAGGACTCTGGGTGGCTTACACCAAAGACAGTATACTAAGTAGCATATTGCCCCCAACAATCTGAATCCTCATTTTACCCACCTCGGAAGGATGGAAGGCTGAGTCAACCTTGAGCCGGTGAGATTTGATCCGCTGATCTGCTGAACTAGCAGTCAGCTGAAGTAGCTGCAGTACGGCACCCTAACTACTGCGCCACCTCCAAGAAGTTTCTTGGATGAAAAGTGAAAAAAGAATATGGGTACTTCGCAGAAATTTTATTATGGTGGAAAAGCAACATTTCAAAATAGATTATTTCAATTTGCATATGCTTCTATACATCAGTTTCACATTCTAGGTATATCTAATTTAGTGTTATATACACTCTTATTCAAAAATATTAGTTAGAGGCTCTTTCATTCTTACCTGTAAAGCCAAATTAAACCTGGTGTTCTGGATGCAGAATAGAGACACTATCACTGAGTCCTTAGAGCCCTTTTGAAACACAGATGAACATTCTATAAAGAGTAGCATTTTGGGGGGCATTATATTGATTTTATATAGCTTCATTACTCTTGGACCTTCCTCAGTAGATTATAACACAGCAATGGCAAGATAACATCTAGCAAAGATAGTGATAGACTTCTTCATTCTCATCAGCTTGCTGGCTAGGTAATAACTTATATTGCCCTTACTGGTGATGGGGAAAAATATGATACTGATTGTTTGATTAATAGCCAATGGGCATGTATCCCCTGTTCTGCTTGTCCTTTTAAGATATAGATATACAAATCAAGGGAATTTGTATCTATTATTATTAACACCATTGGCATTGATAAAATCACCAACATTACTTGGAACAGTTTACAACGTGTGACAATACTTTTTAATGCCATCAAACATTTGCCTACCACAAGTCTTTGGGAATATTTTGATAGGTGATAAAAATACCAAATCCTGTTTAAACAATTGGCTGACTATGTGAAGAACCATAAAATTTATTATAGCCACTCACTACAAATACTAGGTGGCTTTTAATTTTTGAATTAATTCAAAAAAGAAATCAGAATAATTATTCTGTTTTAAAATTATATAAATATTTAGCTTATTCCAGAAATAGCAATCATGAAAGACAGTTACTGATGAAGACTGATAAATAATACTTTTTAGTTTGTATTTTTTTAATGAAATAATTGTTTAGAAAGTCCTTTCTCAAGCTGAAATATCCGGTTTCCATTAACAATTTCTTACACTTGATTTTTATAGGAAGGCTGAATGTGTAAGATTGTGTAAGGCAAATATATTCAATTTAGTTGTGTTCCACTATGTATTTAAAAACTACTATTTTAAAAATGCAAGTATCAGTTCTAAGAGAGAAAAACATATTGGGTGGAGAAAAATACAGTTTCCTTTGTTGTAGAAAAGAACAGCAATATTTAGACCAAACTTCCAGCAACAGCTTTCTTTAAGTTTTCTCCCAGAATTCTCAGAATTCTGGAGTTGGAAATCTGGGAGCTGAAGTTAATTTAAAATAAAATATATTAAAATGATATATTATTTTACTTCATTTTTTTTTTGCTCAAGAAACACAATATCAACACAAATGAAGTGCAATACAGTTATAAAGGAAAACAGACACACATGAAAAGAAACCTTTGGGTGTCTCTGAATGTTTGTCTCTGTGGGGTTGAAATCTTAAAGATATTTTAACATTCATATTAATCGTTTTTAGTCCATTTTTGCAGATGAAGGACAACTCTTGTAGGACAACATCACCATTATAATAATCAATCTGAATAAATACTTCAGTTTTAGAGTTTCTTTGTTGTGTTCATTCAGGGATAGGCAGCCAAAGGTTGCATGTAACTGGTCTCTAATACAGACTTGTACACTAAAATTTTGCCCTTGAAATTCAGTTCAAAATGACTAATAGTAGCATGGAATGATAGAAGTGGAAACAAGGACTCTGGGAGAAAAACTGCTTCCATTTCTGTCATTAAAACATCCATTCTATCGCCTACCCTGCTTGAAATTGCAGTCCTGAAATTGGAAGATTTTGTTATTGAATTTTGATAGTACACTTTCAGGCCAATTTTGATTGGATTGGAGATTTAACTGAAAGTGGGTTTTTTTTTTTAAAAAATAGAAGCTTTTAGTTCTTAATGCCAAAAACACTAAAATATAAACACAAAGCATATGGGCCTCCTCCTTGCTGTAACCATCCAGGGAAATCATCTATACTTCTCCAGTTAGTTAGAGGATTGAATTGTGACTGATTGCTAAGAAAGTAGCTTAGCTTCTGTGGGACAACTTCTGTGTCCCTCTTTCAACTAAAGCAATTTCCCCACTTTTGAATACAACTGATCCAATAAAAGACATACTTGATCCCCCCCCCCCAAGTTTTGCAATAAAACTTGGATTAAAAATAAAAATAACAAGAAACTGAATTGATTTGTGATGTCTCATCCATGTAAATATCTTGCAAAATAGCACAAGTAACCAAAAATATTATTCAGTGCTCAAGACTATTATATGATCTAGAGCAGGGGTGAAATGTACTTATCTTTCCTACTGGCTTGCTGATGTGCACGCGCTGCGCACTGTCGTCTGTGCACGTGCCATCGTCTGTGCATGTGCCATCATCCGCGCATGCACAGATGGTCAAAACCGGGACATGATGATGTCCCGGTTTGGTGGGGCAGAGCCTCCCTCCGCCGGCACTACCAGCTCTCCAAACTATCTGCTGCCAGTGCTACCAGCTCCTGCGAGCCAGATAGAGCCGGCAACATTTCACCCCTGATCTAGAGTGCTGGTAACATGTACATTATCAATTGGACAATAAAGAATGATTGACTATTGCCACCAAATATGATAATAGTAATAGTTTGCTTAAAACCATACTAATGTGTAGAAAGAATATACAACGTAGTACCAACGATGGATTATCTTCATCAGTTCTTGATGACTTGCTGAAATAAATTTAAAGGAAATGCTACGCCCCAGAGATTTCTGATGAGATTCATTGAGTTCAGGTTCTAAATCTTCTCCCCAGAGCTTTTAAAGATTTTTGTGCTTAATATCTTGAACAGTTCCTGATATATGAACAGTTCTTTCAGCTAAAGAAATCTGTAACCGTGGCTTTTCCATGATTCTCATAGGACAAGGAACTTCTAAATCATAAAAATACTGGTAAATCTTTATTTTGGAGTTAATATTACATTTCATGCCTCTCTCCATTGCCAGTACCTCCTGTCCATTGCATTACTACAGCACTGGCTGTCCGGTCCCTAAGTTATTCATTCTGTACCATTCAACAATTGCTCGCTTAACAATCAAGGCATTGAGAAATATTGCTTTTGATATGAAAGAAAGAGACAGAAAAGGCCTAAGAAACCTTCTAAAGTCTTCTATAGTGGAAGTCATCACGAATGGGTCTTCTCCATCCTGGTAGTCCTGATTGTTTATTCACTCACTATCTTTCTACCCTATTGTGGGTTAACATTTTATCCACACATACCTATCACATGGGATATAGTGATAAAATATGGTTAGCTCATAACTCACAGCCAACAGTTAGTTCTGTGACTGAGTAGGGATTTGATAAGACGTTGGGTTTGTCAACCGGGAAGTTGGCAGTTCGAGACCTAAGCACCATGTAATGAAGAGATCTCCCTTTCTTGCCCCAGCTCTTGCTAACCTAGCAGATTTAAAGCATGCAAATGTGAGTAGATAAATAGGTATCACTTTGGTGGGAAGGTAACAATGTTCCGTGTGCCTCGGTGTATAGACATGCTGGCCACATGACCAGCTCCCTCAGCTACGAAGTGAACATGTGTCGTCCTCACCACCCACCCTGAGTCAGACCCAACTTCACAGGAGAAAGCTTTACCTTTTTTAAAACTCCCTAATTCAAGTTCAATACTGTTGCCACAATACTGCAGGATCCTTGATGCTCCCTGAGCTTGGTTATTTTTTGCAGATATTTCATTACCAAGCTAGTAACATCATCAGTGTCAGAAGGGAATGGGATTAGCTGTCATTTTATATACTAATGTCTTGTCCTGTCATAGTTGGTAGGAGTGATCTTGGTGATTCCTTGTTTATACTCAAATGTCCTTCCAGAGCCAAATGTATAAATCAGAGGATTTGTTTGTGGATAAGGGATTTTCTGACAGGTAGGCCACAGTCAGTAAGGATGGGATCTCACCATTCCTCTACTCTGATACTAAGCACAGGAGCCCCCCAGGGTTGTGTGCTAAGCCCTTTCCTTTATTCCTTGTACACGCATGACTGCACCCCATTGTATAACACCAACACAATTATTAAATTTGTGGATGACACAACAGTGGTGGGGCTCATTAATAAGAAAAATGTGTCTGCTTAGAGGAAGTACAAGGGCTGACATTGTGGTGTAATGAAAATAATCTCACACTTAACACCACAAAAACTAAAGAACTTATAATTGACTTCAGGAGGAAGAGAGATGTACATCTACCATTGTACATAAATGGTGAGGAGGTGGAGAGGATGGGTAGTTTTAAATTTCTGGGCATTTATATCTCGGAGGACCTCTTATGGACTATGAATGCTAACATGCTTGTGAAGAAGGCACAGAAGAGGCTGTACTTCCTGAGAATGCTCAGGAAAATAAATCTCACAGCATTTACTTCTGTCCTACTATTGCAGTACCATTGAAAGTGTCCTGACATACGGCATTCTTGCATGGTATGGGAGCAGCTCTGTAGCGGACAAAAAAGCTCTACAGAGAACCATTAACATAACCAGAATATCATCGGACTCCAGCTACCAGCCCTGGACGACATCTTCGAATTTCACTGTTTGAGAAAGTTGCATAACATTCTCAGAGACTCTTCCCATCCTGCTTACAATCTTTTTGGACTGTTGCCTTCTGGCAGAAGATACAGAACAACTATAATTCGGACCACACGTTTTCTAAATAGTTTTTATCCCAGAGCTATAATTGCACTCAACAATGAACTAAAGGGCCACCATCAGTGAGCTGTTGGACAGTATTACTTGGTCTGTTGTGTGGATGTTTGGGTGGTTTAGGGGTGGGGAATTGTGGTGGGTGGGAGTGTGTCTGGGGATTATTATGTGTATTGGACCTGGTCTTTGAGTGTTAAGTAAATTTCATTGTATGGGTGTACTGTGTATACACGTACAATGACAACAAAGTTATTTATTTATTTATTTATTCATTTATTTATTTATGCATGCATGCTTGGTGAGTTGTTTGCCATGGGTTTTAAACATGAAGTTTAATTTATCTGGACTTTTCAACTCAGGAAAAATCATTCATTTATGTGCTCACTGCTTTTGTTTGAACTTAATTGTTTTGTTTGTCATCCATTCTTAATAACAAGAAAGCACTTTATGGTGAAGGGGATATAAAATAAGATACTTGTATATAAAATACACCTTAAAAATGTCCCCATCTAATCTGCAACAAACATGATTTTGGAGACCTTTTAAGGAATCATTATCAAAAAAAGTTATTGTAGACAATATTCCTTGAAATATAATTAAAAAAAGATTGACAGGCTGAAAAGAATAAAAGTAGACTAACTTCATTATCACTGACATTCTTATTAGTCTGTAATATAATTAGGATATTGACAGAGAAAAATTGTCTTTCTTCTTCCTCATTCAAACAATATATGTTTGTATAAACCTTTGACTGGGTTTCCATCATATTCCACCATAAATGCCTGATAATTAACAGAATGCAAGACTTAGCAGTTAAGATAATTGCTTTGGAAGCTGCTCATTAGTTCATATTCCCATTTAAAAAATCACTGATACAATTTCTTGTTACAGATTTTGAAAAATGTTACAAGCCATTGATAGCTACTTGCATGCAGGTTGCCCGGAATCAATGATATAGGGTAGGATTAGGCAAGCCCTACTTCTTCCTGAAATAATTTTAATTAAATTTCAATTGACTGAACAAAAAAGAAACCTAATGATAGTTATTAAGCAGAATTTTTGCTGATAGTGGTCAGTCGAGAGATTATCATATAGAGAGGAGATATTGTTTGCTTCATGATGTCTGCTTTTTATAATGGCTCACAAGCCTTTTTTGTTTGTTAACTTTTCTTTGTGCTTTGAAAGGAATGGATATGTGCCAATTTTATATTGCTACTGTTCTTTTATTCTTGCATTTTGATATTACAGGAGGGATGGTTTGTTTTTTGTGTTGTTGTTTTTTTTAATAAACAACCTTGCTATCAGATGATGCATTCAAAATACAAAGATTTCCAGTAAACACAGTACCTTCCATTATTACTGGCAAAATTCAGAATTGTGTTCTACTTTCAATAAAATAAAGGGTTTTTTCTGCTAGACAGGATTCTGTATCCCAGGTTGTTAAGAGCACACACATATTTCATTGTTCCTTTGATCATATGGCGGCTAACACTTATGGGTTGAATATCTTGTGATAGAATGCTTTGTCCACAAATACATTTTCTGCTGTGCAAAAAATATTTCCTGTGAATTTAAATTTTACGGTTAAAGAGTATGTATCAGCTAACATTCATCTGTGCTGATTTGGAATATCAAAGGAGGTTGTTTATTTAATCCAGTGTTGGTAACATTTAGTGTCCAAGATGCATTTTTTTAAGGCTTTAGTTTTGCTCTTGTGTTTGAGGTGATATATACAGTACACTAGAAGTCTGGAACTTGGGTAATAGTAATTGAACTTTCCTCTCCCCTGTCATACTGTTATATGGATAATTAGCATGGTTTATGTTGAAAAATTAACATGCCCCTGTCCTCTCTCTGTCAGTTCTCTGCCTATCTGAGTATGCATGAGGATGTGAACAGGTAGTTGCTAATACTTGTATCCTGGAAAGATAGGCATTTTTGAAATTAGTGTAGGAAGAGTATTTTATTCATTTATTTAATCTCTTGCACCCAGAGTAATTGCAGGAGAACTGAACTGCAAGAACTGCATATGGAACAATTTCTTTCCCAATCTATTCATTCAGGTGCTGTGCTCCTATAAGCTACAGCAAAATTAACTCCTCACACATAGGAAGGAATGCACTTGCCTTTGACAGTAGATAGAGGAAGTGCTTGGAGAACTATATTTTGAGAACAGTTTTCTATTTTAAGTAATCATTATCATTACCTGGAATAAATGAGCAAGTTTTTTGTGTGTTTTCATTCAGTTCGGTTAATTAGGCCAAAAGGCTAAACATATTTGCACTGGTAAATGAAATGAATGGGAATCGGTTATATTTAAGAAGTCATTAGATGAATACATTGATATAAAAGTTCATAAAAAGTTTCTGAGCTCTTCCCAATCCTCATACTTATGCCAGTTGTATCCTTTTTTTGATCAGGAGGCATTGAATGTGCCTTTCTCAACTCACCATTGCACTATTGTAATTCACTATTCATAAGTTTCAGCTGGTTCACAGTAAAGCAGCCCAAGTAATTATGGGTGCACCACAGTTAATCCGTGTATCACTTCTACTCCAGTAGATGTAGTGGCTACCAGTTAGTGGCTACCAGTTAGCTTCTGTGTGCAATTCAGAATATTGATTGTCACTTTTAAAGTCAGGACCTGGATGCTTTTGAATCTGCCCATTCCAAATCAAAACTGCTCAACCTGTGAGATCAGAGAGAGAAGGGCTTGCTTTCAAGACATTTGTAGGGATCCTGTTGTTGAGTTTTCTCAGGGATGCCCTCTCCTCCACCCCCCACAGTCTGCCTCTGAACATCTGGAGCACTGTCTTCCTGACAAGCTTTCACAGGGTGGCAAAACATAGCTCTTTGTGAGAACATTTACCAGACATTGAAAACTAATCTGCTCCTAGCTTGTCGTACATTAACTCAGTGCTGTGTGGTGAGAAAATCGTCACTTAAATATTTAAAAAAGCAATTGGGGATAGATGCAGCAAAGTATACTATATTGGAATCCACTAGAACAGTGTTCCTCAGAATTCTGTGAGTTGCCCACACAGCTAAAAGTTGCTGAGGTTGAGAAACAACTGTACTACTGAACTGCCAAGGAAGTGTCAGGAACACCCCTCCTCAGCGAAACAAGGGCGCAAAATAAACATGTTTGCTTTGTTACGATTTAGAAAGATAAAACCTTGTAAATCTCTCTGTGATTTACAATGTGACCCTAAATAGCAGAAGTGTAGATAAACTATTAGAATTGACCTCCCAATGGCTTTTTACTCTACTAGGATTCTGTTCTATTAGATATTATCAACACATTCAATAAACAGTAGTGTTTATTACATCCGCATCCTTTCACACCATTCCATTCACACTCTGAAGGAAGGACAGCTGTCTGCTTTCTGTTATCTGTCGCCAGTCCAGGGTCACAGCCTGAGCTGCACGCTTTTTAATATTTAAGCTAACATAGCATATGGCCCGTTTCTAAGGCATAAATGAATGTATGACTTAACAGATGAACTGAACCTCCACAGGTGTTGGCAAAGGATGTAGTTTGGGCAGAATGATGACAGCAGTTTTATGTTATGCCAACTCAGTGCAAGTTCCACCTGTTTTGTATGTGTGTCATGATGTCATATGCTTATACGAAAATGGTAGAGCTTTATCACTTTGACAGAAACAGCAAGATCCTACATGTGCTTATACAGTATATCAGTTATGTGATATTGTATTGATTTGGCGTTGTCATTTTTAAAAAAAACGGTACTGTATGTTGGTAGAGTAGGTTACGCAGTCTGTGGTAATTGAATAGCATAAATAAATAAATTAATCCCAGTAAGCACAGCCAGTAAGCACAATTATTCAGATGTTTAGTCCAATATCCCTGGAACATGCCAAGTTGGAAATCACTGCATTATATCAAAGCGAGTTGCAAGATTCTAATTATTGTAATAGTTCTGACTTGCCTTTATTAAAATAAAGAACGTATCTATTTATTCCTCTAAAGTGAGAAGTTGAAATGGCATGTATGATTTGAAAAAAAATAATTTAAGAAATACATTTTTGCCAAGTCGTGAAGTTCTTCTAGGGAGTTAACCTCTGTTGAATTCCAGGTTTGTAAATGAAAATGTTTCTGGGAATGTGGTTGAGACCTGAGTATTCTTCTTTCATGTAGACATTTGGACAAGCCTGCAGCAACATGAATTAGGAGCTCTGATTATATATCATAAAGTGTGGGAAACCTGGAACTGCGGTTCCTAGGGCAGAAAAAAAAATAATTGTTGAACATTTTGTTGCTTGATTCTGTCTCTATATGAACAAAGAGAAATCTGCAATTTAAATACTTAATATTTGGGACTTTTTTTTTACCTGAAAGCAAAGACTGACTCATAAAGCATATCTCAAATCCTTATGTACAGTGCCAGTATTAAGAATATAGCACTTTAAGAAAATCCATGATGGATTTAGTCCTCCAATAGTGATTCCAATAGAGAGTAAGAGCATATAAGCAGTAATTTCTCCTGCTGTTCTTTCAGTCAGTCTCCCATCCTTAGTGTCTAGCGGCACTCAGAGTTGCTGCCCCGATTCTATGGTCTCCATTTTGCAGCTCTTGGATACCAACTCTTATTCCTAGGTATCATACCAAAAATGAAATAACACATTATTATTGTCTTCATGTCCAGTATGAACTTCCTATAATGTCTAGATCACGGATATCAAACTTGATCGCGTCACGTGATGTATCGCAGCATTTTTTTTGCCTTTGCAGACCCAGGGTGGGCGTGGCCTGCACGTGATGCCTCCGGCCCACGGGCCGCCAGTTTGACACCCGTGGCTCTAGATGTTTTTTTGAGTCTTGATTTCTGATGACGTGTCCAGTGCATATTGTACCATTGTCTTCGCAATAGAATGTAAGTAGCTTAATACTGCCCCCCCTCCCCTTCCCCGGATGTTTTTTTTACCACTAGTTCAGCCTACAGCATTGAATTTGCTGTTAGTTGAAATGCTAAACGAGACAAGTCTTACCATAGCATTTTGAGATCAGCCAAAATCAACTACCTGGAGCTATCTAGCTGGGTATTTGAGAATGCAGACATTGCTGCTTTTGTTAATTGGGGATTATAGGAATTACAGCTCAACACATTTCGAGGACATCAATTTGAGAAGGTTGCTGTAGTTTGACCTAGCAAGACAATAAATATTAATGCAAGCTCACTCATAAAATATTTACTATATGTATTTAACTCCCAGTGTATAACTTTGCTGGGAAATGAGCATGGTCTATATTAGTAAGGAAGTCATGGTAGGTTCGCAGTTTTAGGGAGCTCTTTCTCAGGCAGACAAGTAGACTTTGGAGTCTTAGAACAGCAGTATTTCAAATGAAACCAGCAGAGAACACAGATCATGGGGCTGGAAGAATCCCAGAGATCTGCTAGTCCAACCTCTTGCTCAAGGCAGGAGACTGTATACCATCCTGGTCAAATGGATGATAAGTATATTTTTCAAAACCTTTAGGGCTGGAGCATCCACAACTGTGGGGAGGCAAGCCATTTCATTGATTAATTGCTCTCATTGCCAGAAAATTTCTCCTTACTTTTTTAAAAAATTTGATTTATATGCCGCCCTTCTCTGGAGACTCAAGGTGGCTTACAAGGTATTAAGCAATACCCTTCATATTTTTGTATATTTTATACAAAGTCAGCTTATTGCCCCCACAATCTGGGTCCTCATTTTACCTACCTTAGAAAGGATGGAAGGCTGAGTCAACCTCGAGCCTGGTGAGATTTGAACTTGCAGTAATTGCAGGCAGCTGAATGTTAATTACAGTGCTTAGTTTGCCATGCCACCAGGGTCTTTTAAATTGGATCTCTCTTTAGAGAGATTTACATTAAGAGGCTTTACACAATTTTATATTATGTCATAGAGCAAAATACAGAAGTGACTACTGGGCTAAATATTATTCGATTATGTAAGATGTGCACATCTGAACATATTTGTGGAATGTTGGGAGTAGCTTTTCAGAACTGTAAAGATTGGTGTGTTTTTTTTTTATCATTCTAAGATTTTTTTTTTGCCTGAAATTGAATAGATTATATAGTTCAGTATGTCTTTATTGTGCTACCATTATATGACAAGGTCTATTACATTTTGCTAAGCAACCTAGCAGAGAGAATGAGGCATTCTTGTTTCCTGCCATCAGCCATGTCAACATTGGCAGATTTATACTGGAGTCACAGAACTATGACTTTGAGGTCACCACAATAGCTACTGCTTTATAGCTTACACAGCAATTAACATTACACCTTCTATGATCACATTATGATGCGGATACTTGATGTACAGAGTAAATACGTGCGATGTGTGAATAAAAGTTTTAATTTTTTTTAAAAAATACTCAATAGCAAAGCAAGACTGTCAATATATTTTCTGTGACACCTCAGATAATTCAGTCTTTTAATCTATATAATTCTGTTGTTAGACTACAGAATTCCCTATAGGATCACCATATTTGTTTGGTTTGTGGCAGGTGTAATCCATTTTTCCAGGTTGGGTTAGCTTGATTCAATATGGGAAGAATAGCAGAAGAACTGCTAGGGGAAGACAAGAACCTACATGGAATGTACCATCAACAGATAATGAGGTGGCTGACATTAGGAAATACTACCATTGGCTGAAAAGGACTGGACCTAGCACTGAGGCACTAATTATAGCAGCAAAAGAACAGGTGCTAAGCAGCAGATCCATAGAAACAGAGGGGCATATTAAACAGGACCTGAGGTGCACACGGTGCAGAGAGCTCTTAGAAACAGTCTAACACATAGTGGCAGGGTATAAGGTGCAGGCTGGGTCAGCATATACTGAACAACATGACCAAGTAGCTGGTAGTCTATACAGGAACATCTGCATAGTGTATGGGCTAGACTCTCCCAAGTCCAGATGGGAGATTCTACAGAAGGAATAACAGGGTTAAGATCCTGTGGGACTTCCAGATCCACATGGATACACAGTTTCAAACCAATCAACCAGATATTATGGTAGTTGTCAAGGTCCAGAAGACAGCACTGGTGATAGTTGTAGTGATGCCAAGTGACAGCAACATCAGACAGAAAGAATATGAGAAGCTGGAGAAGTATCAGGATGTGAAGGAGAAACTGGAGGGGGTGTGGAAAGTAAAGGCCAAAGTGATCACAGTGGTGGTAAGAGCAGTTGGGGTTGTGACTCCTAAGCAGGGAGAATGGCTCCAACAGAACTTAGGAACAGCATCAGAGCACTCTATCCAGAAGAGTGCAGTGCTAGAAAGAGCTAAGATCCTGCACAGAATCCTCAAACTCCCAGGCCCCTGGTAGAGGACCTGAAATTGGGGACAACACATACTATCCAGGGGCAAGAAGGACATTTATGTACATATAAAATACACACACAAAAACATGCATACACTTTGTTAATGTGTTAGTTTCTGTATGTTTAATTTAAAAGAAATAAAACTTATTTTAAAAAATCTTAACATTTGTTTAAACATTTTTTAAAATGGTATATATGTTGAATAACAATGCCCTAGTTTGCAATGGATTGGAATAATTTATGTAGTTAATTAAAATAATTACAAGTGACATAAAATGACCATCCTCCCCCATTCACCCCAAAGTAGTAAAGACTCGACTCTTCAAATTCAGTTCAACTCCTGGCATCTACACAAACATCTGTATAATTTTCTTGGCTACAATACAGAACTGTTTGCAGTTTCTTCTGAGATATTTTTTTTAGCATTCCAATCTAGCCTAAGAGCTTTGGGATTTCTTGGTCTCCTATTCAGACACTGTTCAGGACCAGCTATTTAGATTAGATTAGCCAAGGTCAGATAAAAATGACCTTGACATCCATACTACTACAATTGGGAATTAGCTGAATTTGATTTGGGGCATCTAAATGTGGATTAACACCATCCTGTATTACTAACCCATTTTCTTCATATACACACCTGCAAACCCCCCCTCCCCTCTCTCTCTCACACACACAGCTTGGTACTATGGCTTTATAGCAAGGTGGAAGAGACTTCTTCACACTTTCACTTTTTCTGGTCAACTGCTATCTGGTATTGCAGGCAGTTCTCAAGTAGCATTTGAATAATAGAATTATCCTTCATGGGTTCCTAACCCTTAGAGGCACAAAACATATTCTCCCAGAGATCTCCAAAGGGTGGGTGTGCATTTTGAGAAGCAATTTGCTTTATTTCCTGTTTATGGGCAATGATTTAATGGAACTTTGCAAATTCCTCATTTTTCATAATATTTATTCACTCAGAGATGTGCAAATCACTGTTATATTTGGTAAGCTATGGAAGCAAACCTTATAGCCTTGAACACTCAGCCTTGTCCATTGAAAGCAATTTTGTACCTACTAGGTTTTGTACTTTCTCTTTGTATATCTGGCCCAATACTTCTTGTATTCCTGCAATACTTCTTGAGCATTTTCAAAATGAATTTTTAATTTTTCCTTTCTCTTAAATATTAACTATTACTGTTCCAACTTTTTCATTCAGCTAGAAAGCTGGTGTTATACAATGGCACTGCAGGATTTGGAGCTGAGCAAGTAGGGTTTATGAGTCACCTTGGATAAGCAACTACAGGTTCAGAACTGTTTAATTTCAATAGTGCCCATCTCAACAAGTGGCTTAAACTATTATATATCACTTGTGAGGCCGTATACATTTTCACTGTGTTCATTCTTCCTCAGAGATTTATACATATTTCATCCATTTCTTAATGTCTCAATTCATCAGATTTTCAAAAACTTGGAAAGTTCTTCTTTGGCAAACAGGTGTTTTCCTGGAAACACTGATCCCTAAATATTTAATAGAAACCGGGCATGAAATGAAAACCAAATGTCTACATACTGCTGTTACTACATTATTAGTTAGTAAAATATTGATTGCATTCTATTTTATTGTATGCATGGAATATTTAACACTATATATATATCTATAGAACATCCTGCCCCCCAAATACCATCAATTTCACTAGATTGCTTTATTGTACTTGCCAAACATTCCAAAACAAAATTAAAAATTGAAGGAGATAAGGGAAAAATAATCCCATTTGTAATTATCTAAGCAGAAGGGCTAGATTTTTTTTTATATTAAAAATACAAAATTTGAGGAGATCCATATTATACAGTGTTGAAACATCTGACTCTGTACCATTTCAAAGGCTTTATCCACCTTCTAATAAAGTCACCAAGCTGTTTTATTCTTATCAGAATAGAATGCTGAAGTATCTTTCAGGCATCTAATATTATTGGATGCACTTTAATAGATCCAGCATAGTTTTTTGTGCTGAAAGAATTACCAATAGTAATACCTTCTGAAGTCTTCATGCCAAAGTAACAGACAAAATCTTAACGTTTGTGTTTAACAAAGATATAGGAACATAACTCAGTCTGGGGGCTCAAATGAAGGGATCCAATTTTATATAACTATTGCATATAGCTCATTTGATGGGAATTGGCCCTCGTTTTTAAAAGATACATTTTTATCTCTAATTATGTTGGATCAATTTTTTAAAAATATCTCTTTGTTAACAGTCAAGATCTCATATGTCCCTGGAGTCTTCTTACTTTTTATTGCACAGATTGTACCAAATGTTTCTTGCAAAGTTAAAGCTAAGTCCCTTCAATGGGCATATGAAATAACTGGATAATTCATTTTCATTTTTTAATTTCTACCGAATCAGTATCACTATGTATGCCACAAATAGATGTGATAAAACCCTGTAAATTGCAAATTAATTTTATTATGGTCCCTATAAATTTCCCAGTGGATACTCTTGGTATAGGTACTATATTACATTGTTTCAAACAAAAGTCAGCAATTTATCAAGTTTTCCCCCAGTTCCCAGTATAGTTGCTTAATATTCTTTCATTATTCCATTTTCAGAGTATAATCCAGCTCCAGTTTCATAGATCTAAAATTTCATATGATTCAATTTCAAAGAATGAGTTCTAGTGTAAACATTCAAAGCTTCCTTTATATCTTTGTCTGAGTTTCTAGAATGGAATTCTTTCTTTCTTTTTCTTTCAAAAGATGTAAGTTTTGTCTAACTCATGAATTTCTTTCAACATATCCCAAACAATTTTCAGTTTTCCAATCGTTTACTAAATATATCAATATTTTCAATGCTTTTGTTATTGATTAAAAACCGAGACTAGCATCTAGCAATGACATATTGAATGAAATACCATATCCCTCTAATTTGCATTTTCTTACTAATAATAAATAATAATATAATTGTAGCATGACTAGAAACTTTAATTCAGCCGGTATTATACTTTTCAACTAAATTACCTATAGATTGAGGCATTAAAGAGTACCTAATTTTCATTTAAGAATATTGGATTGTTAATGTTATACAGTATTTCTGTTTATTTAAATACAATTGTCTCCATATATCCACCAGATTAAATCCCTGTTTATTTGGAATGTTTGTTTGTTTTGGATATTTTATTATGATTAATCAATGGATCCAAAATTAAATTAAAATCCTCAGCTACTATTATCTAATTTTCTTGGAAGTAAAATAGTTTTGCAAACAAAATATAAAATACTTGGTTAATTTATTTCTCTTCCATACCCCTGCTGTAGTTAAATTAACTTTTGTTTGATGAGCTACCATTTTGTTGCAACCATAATAGAATTTCTTTACTCTAATATCCAGGGATAACCAAAAAATGTCAGGGTAAAGAAATAAACTGTTTATCTCCTGTTTGGCAGTGAAATGAATTTAACTGCATTCTCTAGACTTTTCTACAACTCTTGAAAGCAGATTTGAAATAATCATTCATTCACTGCTGCCCCCCCACCTAATACATTCCAAGATATTTGCCTTCCTGGTTAGCTGCAGAACCTTGCCAGACAAGATTTCCAAAAATATTCCTACCACCAGAGGTTTACACTATTTAGTTATCTGAACTTTGCTGGCAATCAGTAAACTATGTATTAAAAAAATTCCTGCATTCCACTTCCCCATAGTTACCCGAAATTGCTATGTGTACACATATTGTGGGCATTATGCATATAAGTTATAATCACATGCCAGTCTGCAATTCTGACAAATTTTCACAAATCTACTTGGTCTGATTTGCGAAAAATTGGCTGCAGTAAGCTTCTTTTCTTTTTTCTTTCTTGCCTCTTTGTTGTCATTTAGTGATTTCCTATATTTTTATAGCCTAGATATGGTTTCTCTAGAGCAGTAAGTTTTTTTTCCTCTCAGGATCCTTTCCCACTTTTAAAAATTATGCAGGACCCCTTATGGTAAACATCGATAATTATAACCCATACAAATGAAAGAGCTTTTAGGCCATGCTTTAAGAAACACTGCTCTGAAAAACGTGGCGGGAGCGAATTCTTTGTTATCCCCCTTCCCCATCAAATAGCTTCCCCATTAAATACATGATCAATCATTTCTGTGCATACCCAAATTGCTGAGCAGTGCAGTTTTTCTGTCATTATTGGTAGAAGGTGACTTAGCCATATCCTCATTCTTTGCCCTCCAGGCAACTGCCGCCCTGTTTTGATGATCAAAACCTCTACAAGACCAAGGAAGCTTCCCATATTGCAATACTTGCATTTTTAGTCCTCATTACTTTTACAGGATCAGAGGACCCGGAAATTGAATTGGAAACCTCAAGAGCTTTCCAAAGTGAGACGAGAGCCAGATAGGAAGGTTATCACTGTCAGTTCCATATGCTTAATTAGAAACTGTGAAGATTATCATTTCCTCCAGTAGAGTGTCAAAGCTGCCTTTGGAATTGAAACTGATCACAAAACCTATATAGAAAATAGGGTTTGTGAACCATAACTAAAGTCTGTTTATCTGAGGCAACCACTGGAAAGAGAAAAGTGGGGGGGACTGTGTGAGTGGCATTTCTCAAGCAGAACTCTGTAATGCATAATGGAATAATTAGCTATAAACCACTAGTGTCTGTGTAAAAGGTGTTACTCTGTCAAGGTGTAAGGTGTATGCTGCCTTGGCCAGTGTCTTTTACTGGCAAAAATAATTAGCCTTCCTTTACTTTGTGGCTGACTTTGCTATTTTTCTTTAAGATTTAATTTAACACTGTGAACTTGAAACATATATCTCTGATGCTTATATAGTGGAAGGGGTTAGGTTCTTTCACACCCCTTCCTCTTCTTCAGATCAAGTAAAGCTTAGAAGAAAGTGAAACTCTGTTGGTATTATGTATCATGTATCTTGTAAAAATGAAATGTGTGGCAGGCAGGCAGGTTCACCAAAATGAAAGGAAGCTCACAAAGAGCATCATCTACATCCTTGCTTCCAGGAATACCCTTATGTTGCCTATCTTCTTAGAAGATACGGTAGGTGTTCTTAGAAAATATACAAGTAAATAAATGCAGAATATCCTGAAGAGTTAGGAAAAGTGGCAGGGATTTAATATCATCTGCTGGCCTCCTGTGAAAGAGGCATTTTGGAACTGACCACCTCTTGAACGATTAGCACTATATCTGAATATGGCAAGTATTAAACCTCTAACAATTCAGCGATAACAAAAGTGCTTTTAAAAAATTTTATAGACCTTTTTTTTCTGATGGCTTCAGAATGACATAAAGAATTTTTATTTTTGGAGAGTGGCAAAAAAAAAGTTGTATTAGGAAACTAGAAAAGCAATATTATTGTCAAGGAATGGTTTTTTGGAAATATATAATAAATTTAGTTTGTAAAAAGTAATATTTTCTACTAATCATAGGATGAAGCAATATGTGTTACTATAGCAATATTCTGTGATCTTTTATGGAATACTACCTTGTTCATAATACGGTAACAAATTAATTGGTATGATTTATATTTATACTATTGATAAATATAAAATGTAGGAGTTTTTTGTTTTCCTTTCTTAGTATGTATTTCTAATTTGTATTGGTATTTTTATTTTTTAAAGATTAGATTGTTTTGTTACAAAAATGAAGATATGAAAAATAAAGAATCTTTATTATTTTTTACCCATTTACACAGTCCAGGTGTTTACATAGGTTGACATATTTAGACTTGTCAGGAATCACTTTATAAAGTAAGTGCATCATTTAGAAATTAAATCAGAATATATATATATATATATATATATATATATATATATATATATATAT
>WNWU01017332.1:0-17103 GCA_012654045.1 Ptyas mucosa | reverse complement strand
ATATATATATATATATATATATATATATATATATATATATATATATTTCCTCTCTGTGAACTGTATACATCTTTGTACTTAGCGATCTTGCTTTGTTGCTGATGATGTGTAGGAAAAGTACTTACATTGTAAGACATGAAGTAGTTGACTGGCACTTGGAAAAACTATCCAAATGTATGCCTCTGGATATAATATTCACACATTTGGTGGAATTTCTAGGAACATCTGAATACCTGTGCCTTCTCACTAGCCACCTGTGGTAAATAAAAATCTGGCTGCTAAACTGCTGGGGTTGCAGGGGCATTGGGAGAACTGGGGAAATGTACTTGGTGAGAAAAAGGAGTTAAGGTTAAGAACCATTCTACCTCTCTATGGAAAAAAAAAAGTCAAAGGCTGATTGGTTGCCGCAGGTTCCAGCCAAGTTTAACTATTGTTATAATTAATGCTTGACCTACAGTAGAGGACTTCGAAGTTTGATCTGAAGATCCATGTCATTTTAATTAAAACAAGAAGATAGGATTATACTTCCTGGCTGAAAACATCTTTAGAATGGATACTTTTTAGATACAGTGGATTAGTTTGTCAATTTTATTTAGCCACTCCTGTTGGCTTGGAGCAGCAGAAACCAAAAGGAGTAACAAGAACTTTTCTGCTGCCATCTGCTGGTTTCGAATGCATTCATTTATTTACTCAGTATATAATTATTTAACAGAATGACAGAGTTGGAGGGCCCTTGGAGGTCTTCTAGTCCAACCCCCTGCTCAAGCAGGAAACCCTTTACCACTTCAGACAAATGGTTGTCCAATTTCTTCTTAAAAACCTCCAGTGATGAAGCACCCACAACTTTTGGAGGCAAATCGTTCCACTGATTAATTGTTCTAACTGTCAGGAATTTTTTCCTTAGTTCTAGGTTGGTTTCCTCATTGATTAACTTCCCTCCATTGTAACAGTGTAACAGTAACAGAGTTGGAAGGGACCTTGGAGGTCATCTAGCCCAACCCCCTGCTCACGCAGGAGACCTGTACTAGGGATTTGAACCACCGAACTGCTGACCTTTTTGATCAACAAACTCAGTGTCTTAGCCACTGAGCCACCGAGTCAGGTTGTTTGTTCCTTGTCCTGCCTTCAGGTGCTTTGGAGAATAGGTTGACCCCCTCCCTCTTCTTTGTAGATATTGGAACACTGCTATCATGTCACCCCAGTTCTTCTTTTCATTAAACTAAACATATCCAATTCCTTCAATTGTTCTTCATATTTTTAGCCTTCAGTCCCCTAATCATCTTCTCTACACTCTTTCTAGAGTCTCATCTTTTTTATATCATGGCAACCAAAACTGATTGCAATATTCCAAGTGAGATGAAGGTGCAGTATATAGTGCCCCTTTATCTAGTTTTATCCCCACAGTAGAAATCCTGAGACGTAGATTGAGCTAAACAAGAACTCTTGAGTCTTCTGGTTCCTACCTAAGCCAACATGCTGTCCTATTCATCTTGTGGATTTTTTTTTTCAACTGCAGTGGTACCCATTACTGGAAAAAGATAATTCACAATGTCCTAATATTGATATATTTTCACAGATAAGCATGGGATCCCTAGTCATTGACTATATGTTTCTGTGTATAGATTTATAGTGCATTGAGAGAAAACAATACAGTATGTTGTGGCCCGCCAGCGACCTGCACGGATTGTGGCTGATCCCAACGATGAGGAGGCTGGTATGGTGTCGCACCAGTAGCCTGTGCAGCCAGTACTTGAGTCGGACAGCGAGGAGGCTAAAGAGGATGTAGTGCCAGAGGCAGAGACTCAGCCAGGGCCTTCAGAACCTCCAGAGGCTCCTTCAAGTGAAGAGAATGAAGTGGAGGAGCCTCTTCTTAATGCTCAAGCACGTAGGGCTGCCAAAAGGCAGGAGTGGCTACTCAGGAGGAGGTCTCCTCGAGAGTAAGGCTTGGGGCTAATTGGCCACTCCCTTAGTCTATTTAAGTTCGCTCACAGATAGCACATGCTGCTGGAAACAACGTTTAATTACTATGCAGAGCATTTTGAGAGTGAGTTTCTTGTTATATCTTGGTTTCTGGGCTGGTTGCCAACCCATATCGGACTTTGTTTATTCTCTGTAATTTATAGCAGGCTGATAAGGACATTTGCACTGGAAGCCTGCATTTTGAAAGGGGTCTGTTTGTATTAAACAGAGTTTTTGGAGCTTTGTGTGTGTCACACTCCTTGGGATCCGGAGAAGGGGCAGAACACAGTATTATCTGTGTTACTAATCTTTCGCTGATGCAGTATCTTTAATTATATGCCTCAAAAGCTGTCATTTTTCTTAGGTGTGCATTTAGAAGTGAGAAAGGTACCACTTTGATATCCAAATTAAGATAACCAAATACTCTCAGAGGTCAGAGAGATCAAACTAAAGTTGAATCTAAAAGAAGAAAAGTATTGCCTACACAGCAGAGCTTCTCCTTTATAGGTAGACCTCAATTTACGACTATAATTGAGCCTGGAATTATGGTCATAAGTTATTGCAGTCAAGTGGGTCACTACATGACCAGACCTGACTTTAAACTGTTTTGCAGCAGTTGTTAAGCAGGCCTATTATATCCAGTGGATGTCGTGTGCCAGAAACTAGAAGTAAATTCTGGAAACCAGCAAAAATGTCAAAATTCACAATTATGTGATCTTGAGATGTTGCAGGCAGCCATAAAGGTGAGCCTTCTGAAGGCAAGACAAGAAACAATGGAGGGAAGTTTCTCTCCAAAGCAAACTCCAAACACAAAAAACAATCATGTAACCATGAGTGAGGGTGCAGCTGTGATAACTTCAACATTGGGTGATAAATACCTTTTGGGGATCCTTCATAACCTCAATAGGCAAGTGGTCATAAGTCAAAAACTACCTGTATACTGACAATAGGATTATAGTCTCCATTGCTAAAACTAAATAAGACCGATTTGTAAAACCCTTCTTCCTAATTCAGTTCTTGTCAAATATGTTGCATTATAAGACTCAGATAGTATATCCCAAGGACATCAAGTTGGAGAAGAGTACATCTGAACATTTTCTACATCTTTAGAAACACTTGTGATAGAAATAATAAGCATGTGAAAAAATTTCCTTGTTTTAAAATGTCTTAAATTGAACAGATTGCATGGGGTAAATGTAATTATAGCTGTATATTGTAAGTAAGAAAAAAACTGACCCTGCACTTGCGGGAAAAACGCTAGGATGATGGTGATGATTGCACACAAGAAAAAGGTCTCTCAGGTCTAGTAAAAACTTTCATCTTTTGTACAAACAGAAGCATGTGTTGTGCTACTTTTGACAATGAAACATTTGCAAATTTATCTCCAGAACTTGATTTAGTGCAAAACATTTGCAACAGATAACATATAATAACTTTATAATGCCTTGGTATGATCACACAATTGGAAAACTGCATCCAGTTTGGGTCGTCACGATGTAAAAAAAGATGTTGTGACTCTAGAAGGAGTATGGAGAAGAGCAACAAAGATAATTAGGGGACTGGAGGCTAAAACATGAAGAACGGTGCTGGAATTGGGTATGTCTAGTTTAATGAATAGAAGGACATGAGAGCAGTGTTCCATTATCTAAGGGGTTGCCACAAAGAAGAAAGAATCAAGCTATTATCCAAAGCATCTGAAGGCAGGACAAGAAGCAATGGATGGAAGCTAATCAAGTAGAGGAGAGAACCAACCTAGAACTAAGGAGAAACTTCCTGAGAGTTAAAACAATTAATCAGTGGAAAACCCTGCTTCCAGAAGTTGTGAATGCTCCAACACTGGAAGTTTTAAAAGAAGAAATCAGACAACCATTTGTCTGAAATGGTAAAGTGTTTCCTGTCTGAACAGGGGGTTGGATTAGAAGACCTCCAAGGACCCTTCCAACTCTTGTTATTCTATTATATTAGAATGGGTCTAACTCGTGGACAGAGGTAACACTCTTTGTTAACTATTACACCATTACATTGCTTTGTATGATTTAAATGTCAAAACTTATAAAATCCTTTAATGCCCAAAATATCTTCTTAATATCTTGCTCTATCTATAATCAATATAATTCAGTTTGGCTTGGTCTATCAGTAACCTATATATTCCTCCTTTTAGAAAGAAAGGTCAGATGAAAGCATGAATTTTCAAACCAAGAATTTTCTTGGATTAAAGGCACCTTTAAAAATATTTCATGTCAGACTTTTTAAAATTAATTCTGCATTCTTTAATTTTCATGATAATCTATTTAGTCTCACATAAATTGAAACGGTGCCAAATTTTAGGCCAGACTTTCCTTTCATGAAGGTTTTTATGACCCTTGCTTTTTTCCCCCCTGACTAACAATGACAAGTAGCTTTTTTACTTTTTGAGTAAAACCCTCTAATCCTGACATTCAATTTTTGTTTGTTTGTTTGTTTGTCTCAAATTTATGAAAGTCAAAATAATATCCTTTCCTTTCAATGAATTATTTTCCTTATTAGCTGTGCAACTCCATATACTATGTCAGATGCAAACCTTACTACATTGTTAATTAATTTCCTATCCAAACATAGTTCATTTAATAAAATGAGAATTAAGTTTAACTTGGCCAGCGTAAATGGCACCTGGTCTAATATCTGTTAGCATATGGCATGTCTTGTCTTTGAACATGTTGGGAATGATTTTCATGTTTTTTTTAATACCAATAATTTGATATAAATATTCATGTTTGTCTGTGGAAAAAAAAACAGGACTCTGTTATGTCTTATGTTTTCCTAACCCATTATGGGTGGCTTTTTTCAATACCTGGTTACTAAAATTTATATTGAGCTTGTTCCATTAATTTTAAAATTGGCTTCAGTACAAATATTTAGTGTGGTTTTTTTTACTGACCTGAGAATTGAGCTGTAAGAAATTTGGCTGCTGTCCATTTTAGGGATAATTTTGGATTAGCAAAACCAGGATGCTATTCTGTTTGGGAATTAGCAGAATAATTCCCAGGTGCATCTGGAGGGCAGCTAGTTGGGGAAGGACATCTATTCAGCTATTAATATACTCCTGTAATTATCATGTTCATGTTCCTTCCTTTCGTTCTTCTGTATCTGATTTTACTATAATCACTTGAAACTGTTTTTGTAGTTGTAAGTAACATTGGTAGGTTAAATGCATTGCTTGAAATTATTTCCACAAGTAGGAATTCTTTTCTTATTGAGTTCATTATAAAATTCGCCTCTTGAGATTCCATCTTTTCATTAGTGATGCCATAAAGAGACTGAGAGGTGTCTTTGAAGAAAGATGTTTTTGCTACCACTGTGCCCTGCAGACTAGGCCAGGGTAAAATATACATTATTTTTTCCTGGCAGTTTAATTAATCATAGGGGTTTTTTTTAAATAGTGCAGTGTATAGTGCATTTTATTCCCATTATATATACATTGAATTCTATGATCAATGATTTGATAGGATTCTGATGTAAGACTTATTGCAGCTTGTAGAGAGTTAAGTCTGACCCTCCTTGAATTCCTTAGAGGGTTATCTAGTAGTTCCTGTATGAAAACTGCCTATTTGGGAAGTTTCTTGTGTAATAGGCAAAGAATAATGAAGTATTCAACTTCAACCTTACATGTGGGTCTGGTTGTTTGCACCTGGCACAATCCTACTCAATTTTAGACTAGGTATATATTTATTCTGAGAATGGTGAGTGTAGGAGAAGAGAATCTTGTAGAAACCTAAGCCACTGAGTCAGGGATGAAATCCAGCAGGTTCTGACAGGTTCTGGTGTACTGGTAGTGGAAACTTTGAGTAGTTTGGAAAACCAGCAAATGCCACCTCTGGCTGGCCCCAAAGTGGGGTAGGAATGGAGATTTTGCAGTATCCTTCCCTGCCATGCCCACCAAGCCACGCCCACAGAACTGGTAGTAAAAAATTGGATTTCACCACTGCATTGAGTTCATGGTTTGGCCAAAAGGAAGTCTTGTGAAGTGTGAAAATTGAAGATCCACTATCACAGCCTTTTAATTTAGATTATGAATACATTAGTTTGTAGGAAGTTAGCACTCACCCCTCTCCTAGAAGAATGAAATATTTTAGGAAATATTTAAAAAGGCAGAATATTATATTTCCCTGGATGAGTAATGGAGAAACATGTTTTAAAGACAAAGCAGCTTCCTGCCTCCCCCCTACCCCCCCACACCTTTGTCAATGGGCTATTAAGGCCTCAGCCAAGCTCCCTCATTTCCCCCCACTTTTGCCAATGGGTCATCATCTGCAACACAATAGGACCCATCTAGCAACAGAAACACACCACATTGCAAGACTCAAGCAAGCTTGAGAGATAACCTACAAAGTTAGCTAAGACCCCTAGACCACCTGGGAGTTTGACAACCAATCAGGATACATTTCTTATACAGGAACAAGAAACTCAGGTGGGGCCCAACAGAGGGCATAAAGCCAAGGCACTCCCAGCATCTGGGGTTTCTTTGTTTTCTACTCAGGAACTCAAGCCATGTGATTCTGCTCAGGAGCTCAAGCCATGTGCTCCTGTTCAGGAACTCAAGCCATGTGATTCCTGTCCACCATTAAACCATCATTCCAAGCAGTCTCCATGTTTCCAGTGTATTTTTCCCCACTTGGAACTGAACCCAGATGGACATTTCTTCCAACAAGTTAAAGGCTTGTTGGTAAGAATTAATGGATTTTCTAGTTTACCTTTTTCTTATTGAAGAATTAGAATAGAATCTTCTGAGTGGAAAAAGATATCACAAATAAAAAAATCTAGCTAAAACAATCATTCCCCCTCTGAAACATCCTCCCTTTTACAAGGCATGTTGATCAGAAACCAGTACTGTGAAACGTAAATGCAATAAGCATTAGCAACTCGAGCTTATAAATGGATTTGGAGCAGAAAAATCCTGATAGCTCCAGTGTGCAGTAGTGAATTAAGTTTTGACATTATTCTGAACTTCTTACAGAGGTTTTTCTCATACAAATTTCCCTTTTTGCTTTAACATGAGCTATGCCAAGTTATGATGTGGACCCTGCATGTTATTTCTTATCATGTCACCTCTCTCCACAACCCCTACTCCCATATATGTGATTTCTCTTTGGAGGTCAGAATTTCTTTGCTGTAGTATTTTTCTTTATCTGATAGTTTGGTTCCTTTTTACATTTTAATGATCCCTCAGAAACTGTGGTTTTTTAAAAATGTTTATAGTAAGAAGTGGTAGTACCAGATTATTACTGCAGTGTTAAAAATATAAAAATAAACAGTGATTTGCATTATTGATTTACTGTTGAGATCTAGCTCTGTGAATTCTGAGATTAACTGAATTACACATAAAAGCTTTTAAAAGGAGGAAATGATTCAAAACAAATAAGTTATTTGCACCATGAAATGCTGAAACAATCAGATACTGTTGAATTAAATAAGAAGAGTCTGGGTGAAACATACGAAAGATCAACCTAGTTCATTTCTCATAGTAGCCAAATACTTTTTGAATGTCCTCATGCAGGTTTTGAAGGCATTGGGGCCCTCTTATATTTCCCAGCAATTTGTATTCAGGAGTCTCGAGTCTCCAAAGTTGACTATAATCATTACAACTAATAGTAATTAATAACCCTAGTAAAATTCCTGATAGATTCTGCACAAAGTCCTTATTTTTATTTTCAAAGCTTTCTGTAGCTTTGTTCCCACTCATTTTTTTTGGATGCTGGATTGTGTTTTTTTCCCCTGTGATGTTCATTTGTCTAATTCCACCGCACCCAGATATTCAAAGGTCTTCTGTTCCAGGCTCAAACAATCCATTGTTCTCTGTTTTGCCTTCCCCAAAACGTCTGATGGTACTTTTCTTCTTCTGTATGAATAAAACAGTGCCTTATAACTGTAAAGTCAACAAAATACCAGGCAAGTACAATTATGGTTTAAAAAGGTTGAGCCCATAATTAACAACTAAGCTTATGTAAAATAATTGATATACAGCAGGCAAAGGATTGCTGGAATTAAAATGAGTAAGAACTGAAAAAAGACATGAATAGAAGGCAAATTAAAAAGGATTCTGGGCATAAAACTGCATTTGTTCATTGTGAATGGACATAAGAAATCAGTGAAAATAGGAATTATCTCCAAATCAAATTACTTGAGATAAATAAAAAATATATTGTTTCTAGGGACTAATATACTATCTACATCTTTATACTGTAATTTTCACAATTATTGCCAGTGCAGCGTTTTAAGGATCCTCTCCAGATACAGAAATCCATAATAAATGGCCGTTACTGTTAAGTGGTTATGGTACGAGGGCCATTATGGGAGAGAGATACTCACTTATTCTATCTGTAGGCAATATTATGGGTATTTATGGTCCCCATGGCAATATGTTCAAAAATATTAATACAACAATTTAGAAATCTTTCTTTGGTCATCAAATGTATCTCCATCACAGATTAGATATAAATAACAGTTTTTCCTTGTTTTAGGCAGCAGTCTAATGCAAAATAGGTCTACATATATGTACTTTGGACAGATACAAATACTGCATGGAATCCTCGCAATCTATCTGACACAGAACTTTAGACTACCTCTACTAATGTAGTCTTTAATTCAGTGCTGCCCAACCTTTTCCTTCATTACTCAAAACAGAATCGGGGTTCAGCAAACAGTTTCATTTTGTGCTGTCTATGAAGGCATCTTCATAGGTGCTTGGAAATGGCGATAATTGTATTGGGGTTTTCCCAGCTATCACATGATATTCATTGTGGATTCTTACCAAATAAACTTCCCAAATTTTTTTAAAATTTATTTATATTTATATGCCGCCCTTCTCCGGAGACTCAGGGCGGCTTACAATGCGTTAAGCAATAGCCTTCATACTTTTGTATATTTATACAAAGTCAGCTTATTGCCCCCACAAACCGGGTCCTCATTTTACCCACCTTAGAAAGGATGGAAGGCTGAGTCAACCTTGAGCCTGGTGAGATTAGAACTCGCAGTAATTGCAGGCAGCTGGATGTTAAATGCTGCCATAATAGGAGGCATTAGCCTGCTACGCCACTCAGGCTCCTTATTATCCTTCCAATAAATTATCCTTCCAATAAAATTTTGCCCTGACAACTTGACCTAACCTCAGTCATTTGCCCTTCAAAACCATTAATGTTTTGTGTCATTACACAAAAACCACTTTTGCCCAATTTTGGGTTAATTTACCCAGGTTTGGGAAGCATCATTTTAATTGGCTTAATATAATATTTTAAAGAATTTAGAGAGATCTAGGAAGTAGCATGGTTAATACCTCACATAAAATAACTCTAAATAGCAAATGGTTTCAAGTTAAAAATAAATCAGGATAATCATGAAGAATTAAAAGGGTTTCTACATCCTTTCGAGGTAGGTAAAATGAGGACCCGAATTGTGGGGGCAATAAGCTGACTTTGTATAAAAAAGAACACTTCTTAGGGGCGGCCGAAAGCCCTACTAAGCAGGTATATACAAAAGTATGAAGGCTATTGCTTAACGCATTGTAAGCCGCCCTGAGTCTCCGGAGAAGGACGGCATATAAATTGAACCAATTAATAAATAAATAAATACTGAAAACAAGCATGCGTATCTGAATTTATTAATGACCTATTGTTTAGAAAAATACTTGGGGAACTAAATGAGCATCATGGATGAGAGAGTTAAAAGATTATCACAATGTAAATCAACTTTGGGAATTGAGCATACAATCCAATATATGGCTGACAGGACACCCAGTACACAATATAATTTCCATTTATTTGATCGTAATTGAAACAGGTTTAACAAATACGTTACAAATTCTCAAAAACTCAAATACTTACTAACATTATTGCTTTCACATATTCAGTCCATAAAAAATTATATCATTTAGTAACAAGGATTATTAGTAAGATTCAGAATCCATCCATTCTGTCTTTTAGAACGAGGAGTTGGGTTCATGTCTTGTACTGGAGCTTGTCATATCACACAATACAAATTAAAGAAATGCATGTTCCAAAATCAATTTTTCCTATTTATATTATGTGGGCTGAAATGTTGCTCTCTAAAATATATTTTAGAGCAGCGGTCTCCAACCTTGGCAACTTTAAGCCTGGCGGACTTCAACTCCCAGAATTCCCTAGCCAGCAAAGCTTCTGGAAGTTGAAGTCCTCCAAGCTTAAAGTTGCCAAGGTTCGAGACCCCTGTTTTAGAAGGTTATTTGTCTTTTCCCTGATAATAAGGGATATTTAGATATGTAATTTTATATCTGAAATGCTGAGCTTTTAAAACTGTCCAGTAATAGACTTCCCACTTTTGGGGACCAAAGTGACCGCACAGCTATCAATTGCATCTGCAAATCATTCCCAGTATATTTTATATCCAACCCACATTTCCTGCACTCTGCCCTCAATATCTGCAGATTGGAAATAAATTCAACATGTTGTTAAAATATAAATGTTTGCAAGTTTAGAGATCATGGATAACATCTTGAGGCTATAATTATTCACTCTAGGCTAGCCCAGAGCTGGCTGCAGATAACACAGTCCAAGAACATTATCTCTCTCTGCTTCAAACTTTCCATTTTTTGAGTTTTTTCTCCGGCGCTGGTTTCCAGTGCTTGATGGATAAAGCAGACAACTCTTATGCTTAATCTCTCCTTTATATTAAAAAAAGAAGAAGAAGCAAAAGATTCTAGCAATAGGATAGCGCTTATATTTATAATATTATCTGGTTATTCTTTTAAATTGAAAAAGGGACTTCCTCAGTGACAAATATTACAAAGGCAATCCATCACTTTCCAGACTGTAATCAGTTCACAATTGACCCTAGTTGCATTCTTACAGTAATTACAGAACGGTTTTAACTCCAGAGCAAAATAAGACAGGAGAAATACAGAATGTCAAACAAATCTTAACTTACATTGACAAATGAAGAAGGAAGAACCTGGTGGTGTGGCAGACTAAGCACTGTAATTAACATTCAGCTGCCTGCAATTACTGCGAGTTCTAATCTCACCAGGCTCAAGGTTGACTCAGCCTTCCATCCTTTCTAAGGTAGGTAAAATGAGGACCCAGATTGTGGGGGCAATAAGCTGATTTTGTATAAATATACAAAAGTATGAAGGCTATTGCTTAATGCCTTGTAAACCACACTGAGTCTCCGGAGAAGGGCAGCATACAAATCAATTTTTTTAAAAAAAATGTGTCCATGATCTGTTTAAAGGCCATTAATTGACAATTGATTGGGTTTTTTTACTTTGTTTTCAATATGTGAAGTTGGGTATGTTGTAATTACCAGATTTAACAATTACACTGAATCTGGAAACAAGGGAAGAAAACAGGTTATAAATTTGGAGCATTAGTCACTAGTTTACCATGTATTTGTGTTGAATTCTGTGTGTAGGACAATTGAATGTCATTTCTGTATTTTGATTGCTCTTCGGTTTACTTTTGTAATTTCTCCAGTGGATGACTTCACATTTTTCCCTTTTTTCCAAAACTGCCAGCAGAAAAGTAATTCTGAATGTTGATAAATGCATCACATTTTGTTGGCAAAACATGTATCTCATAATAAATAACAAAGAGCAAAACATATATCTCATATTGAAGAATAATCATTTTCTTCTTGGGGTTTCCAGCTGACAGACTTCTTGGCTCAGGAGTTTTTATTCTATTTATTGAAACCATGATCGTTTTCAAATTACAGTTTAAGAATAGTGTGAGACAGCTTGTACTTCCCTAGAATCACAATGCATCTGCCAATTTAAGCCTCAATACTTGGTTTGCTCATCCCTAAAATACAATCAGCTATTTTCAGTAAAGTTCTAACAAAAGAGGCCTTTTTTTGCAAACCAATGTAGAACATTGTATGTTTGAAAAGTGACAATTACTTTGGTCTGGATTTTTGCAACCATTCAACATCGTTGGTTCTATGCATTGCCTGTCAGCATTTTTAAGAAACCTGTTTTGCACACTGATGCCAAGTTAGAGATATGTGTCCTTTCCAAAAAAAAAACCCCCAGTGCTTATGTTTATGATACAGATAGTCTTCATTTAACAATGGCTTGTTCAACAACCGTTCAAAGTTATGATGGGGCTGAACAAGTGGTACTTATAACAAGTCATTGAAATTCCAGGTGTTCCAGCATCTCCACAGTCCCATGGTCATGGTCTGCATGCTTAGCAACTGGCTCACACTTATAACAGTTGCAGTGTCCTGCAGTCATGTGATCGCCATTTTCTAACCTTCCATACTGGCTTTCCAATAGTAAAGTCAATGGTAAGCCAGTAGGAAAGGTTGCAGGTTGTTCCAGTATGTCATTTGCACCTTCCCCTACCTGACAGTAAAAGTCTATGGAGATTCTTAGTCATCCAGATCATGGTTGTCCCAAAGGTGCTTTTCCTTGTTTTTTCTTTGAAGACATTTTGCTTCTCATCCAAGAAGCTTCATCAGCTCTGACTGGATGGTGGGGAATGGAAGGATTTATACTCCTTGCAGACAGCTGGTCATTTGCATTCTTTTAGAGAGTTGTTGAGGCCACTTGGAGGTCTATCTGCGTCCTGTCACCTGAGTAGTGCAAAGATGCAGATAACACAGACTCATCCCCAACAGTCTGCACCTGTCTTCAACAGTAAAGGGACACAGGGCAGAAAACATTATGTAGCCAAGAAGGCGCCACACCTATTTGCACTACTCAGGTGACTCTGAGATCACAGATAAACCTCCAAGTGGCCTCAATGACTCTCTAAAAGAATGCAAATCCGCAAGCAATATAAATGTCTTTCAGGTCTGCAAGGAATATAAATCCTTCCATTCCCCACCATCCAGTCAGAGCTGAAGAAGCTTCTTGGATGAAAGGTGAAACATCTTCAAAGAAAAAACAAGAAAGTCCCGTTGCCACCTGAAAAAGTACCTTTAGGACTACCTGACAGTAGCCACTCTTGGCCCTGCTGTGCTCGCACTGTGCCTCATGGGCCACTCATACATCCTAACTCACCTAGCAGCAGCCACCCTATGGCCGTGCCATACTCACATCGTGCCTCATGCACCCTCCCCACCCGACACAGCCAGCCTCACTACATTCATGCTATTCCATGAAGGCAGCTGCACAACCTCCCCTACCCAGGAACAACCACCCCTGCCTTGTTTGCGCTGCACCTTACTTGCCCGCCAGCCTGTTTGGATGCCATCTGGAACTTGTTTAATGACCCTTGATCCTTGTTTAACGATAGCAATGGGGATTGCTGTTGCTAAGTGATGTAGTCCTGTGACATTGTACTTTACAACTGCATTGCTTAGCAGTGGAAATTCCGGTTCCAATTAATGTTGTTAACCGAGGACTATCTTATCTGGGAAAATGAAAAATGGAGAAAAAAAGATAATAAATGCCAGTTTTATCAATTGCTGGAGGAAACTGATTTCAGTGCCAAAGCCTATTATGGGGTGATATGCAATGAGAGTATAATGCATTTAGATAAGGACATTTTCTACTCCATACCAGTGTCTTTTTCCTGACACGACTATATATTTTTTTTCCTGTGAGGAGGATAGAGAATGCAATTAAGGACCAGCTTCAGGATTTTGTGGACTCTTGTAAAGTGACCATTTGTCTCACTCCTTTACCCTACTGCTCAGCCAGCCATTTCAGTCAGAATCGTTTTTATGCTTTTATGCAGAAACTAACAGAGTGGCAGCCTCATTTAGGGAAAGAACAGAAGGGGAGGGGGCAGAGAAAGAGCCATTGTGATTGCAAGCCCTGCCTTAATGGGTGTTCAATAGCATGTAAACACTGCTGGCATACATGCAAACTGTATGCTTGTAGGCTCAGTACGCATAATCTGGAACAGGGCAGGCAGAGAGATCTTTGATCATTTAGACAAGTCTATGCATATACAGTTTATATGCATGGCAGGGTGTGTTTACACAGGCTAGTAATGGATGAGGCAAGCGGCAACCATCTTCGGTGGTGCACTTTCCACTCTGCTCTCTTGAGTGTTCTTGGATTGTTTTGTCTGAGTTGTGCTAATGACATTCAGGCTAATCAGCTGGATAAATTTGGCGATTTAGGACATTCTGAAGCATTTTAATAGTTTTCAACAAGTGTTCCAAATTTATTTTTTTATATTTATAAGATTGTAAGATGTTAAAATGTTGGCTTGTTTGCTTTCTCTTTGATCAGCCACTACTGCCTTATTTGTGGTATGGTTTATCCCTTGAGCGTCTCTCACTGTACAAAAAGACTCTCTTGAGTTGATTAAATTTGGACCTGATGAAGCACTAGGATTTTCCTTAGGCAATGCTTCACTGCCTTGACCCTTGCAACTTACTATGATTTTAGAGACAAAAGTCCTCTAGGAGAGAAATATTTTTGTACTCGATATTGAACCAAGAAGGAAGGAAGCTTTCCAGGACCAGTTAGTCATGCTGTAAATATTTTGGCATTCCTTTTAAAATGGGTACATTAAGTGCAACGTACTTCTCAGTTACAGTGGGATTTTTCTTCGTGCAAAAATGATATTAGTTACGTGTGTGTCCTTAATCCAACTCCGTATTTAAAATATAGAACTAAAATATATGTGTTTGATTTTTATATGAAGTTATTATAACATAGACGTCATGTTCATATCTGGATATGCTAATATTCTTAATTACTTCTTATGGACAAAGTAATGCAATTATTAGAAATAGATATGAATAAAATATTGAACTGAACCAGAAAGAAATTAAGAAAGGATAAGACAAAGACAATTCTTTTAGTAGTACTATAGTAACAATATTTTAATATATGTAAAATACATACACATGCATTGTGTTGATATCGTAACTTTTGCTTTTCCCTTTCAGCTTACTTTTCTAAGTCAGATATTACCAGTGTCACTTTTCTATCTCATTTTTGAAAACTGTTTCAGATGACCACAATCTAAAACCACTTTTATATTGTATAATAATCTCTATATTTCTTGAGTAACAGGTGCACATGAGTATTCAGCTGCATCAAAAGCTATAAAGTTATCCCATGTTCTATTTTATCCCTACTAACCCTAAACAATTGCCTTGGAAGGATTGTGCACATTTCCAATATTTAATTGGCTGGATTTATTTAGATCTAGCAGAAGGTCAGTCAGTTACAGCTTTAATTACTACTGCTGTAGAGTTTTATTTTTCCATGTCTAGAGAACTTCCAATTCCTCTCTTACTTCAGACAATGCAAATTAAATTACCTGAACTCTCCTGAGCAGTGCTGATCTTCAGTGACACAATTGTTTTCAATTCAGTGGGCTACATACATTCTGTCTTTGTGTTTCAACCAGTTGTGTTTCAAATCAGGTTTACTCCTGCCTCTGTTTAGTAGCAAGGTGATGATCACTTACAACTTCATTGTCTTTTCAGAGCTGCTGCTATATTCTAAATCAGGATTTTTCTCTTTGGGTTATGAGCATAGCATTTTATGAGTTGTGTTTTATAATTAAACATAACTCCATGCCAGCCATTTTGTGAAGTATGGAGAGCTTGGTAAAAGCTTATTATTTGCGATACCTCTTTTTGTTGTATCTGTCAAGTAGATTACAACTTCTGTGTCTCTTTATGAGTGTTTGCAGAAAGCTGTGAGATACTGGGCTTAGACAAGCCTCAGGTCACTATAATTGTTTTCTGCCACACTCTACTGATAACTTCAGTAAGAAGCAGAACAATTTGATTGTGATGACTTAAGCAGAATTATTACATTGCCGATTGCTGGATATTTGTAGATGAGAGATATGGAAGTGTGGTCAATTATTGGAGTGTTGCCCATTATTTGAACACACTACCATTGACTGGATAGTGCCAATCATCATCAAGTAATAGATCAGAGGTATGGCTTATCAGGAAGGGAGATGATGTTATTATTCTGAAAGCAAGTTTTGTCACAAAATGACTGCCGCAAAGGTATGTTTGTTAATAAAGGGGCTGCTGTGAGAGCCTGGCCATTCATTAAAAACTCTATGTGTAAAAAGCAAGCTAGTTATGGGATACTCCAACCCCATGAATGCTCCTTACTGCTCCAGCTTATCTATGTTTTTTATCTAGGGAGCTGGGCACACTGTCAAAAGAAGTACAAGGCTGTAGAGCTACCCAACATTATGTATTCAAATGTCTATGGAGCCTGTGGAACATTATTTTAAATAAAAACGATGCTTGAGGCTGGACTTGTTTAGCCATGTGTCTGCTTCCAGTTTTCAGAATTAAAAAGACAAAAAAGAATTAAAGGCAGATGAGGGAAGGAGCTTGACAGGAACCAGTGGGGGAGTTGTATTTAGCACATGAACCTATTGGAGCAACACTGTTTATCAGGATAGAAGCTCTGTTGAGCTTCTTTCGCCTTTGGCATTCTCTCTCCCTCTCCCTCCCTCCCTCCCTCCCTCCCTCCCTCCCTCCCTCTCTCTCCCTCCCCTATTGTGTACAATAATATGCAGTATGGCAGTATGTAAAGCTCCCTGTAGCGGAGAGAGGGAAGCTTCCAGTGTTGTGTGGTCAGCAGCATTCTGAACTGCTACCCAATTGACTCTTTCATGGAGTGCCATATCAAGTTTGTTTCCATTGTGTTTAGTTTTCTAAAAAAGAAAAGGATCCTTCTGACATACAGATGATAAGGCAGATAAATTGTCCACACCCTTTTTTATAAGCTTTATTTTGAACTCCCAATTCCACTGGACAAGAAATCATAAAAAGTTAGACTAAGGTGGGCCATGGCTTGATCCAGCAGGTGTGCATTATTTCAGCTGTTGTCTCCCTGTGTTCTGGGAAGGGGAGGTGGGGGGAGAGAGAGAGGGAGAGAAGAAACATGGATGCATGAATGCATGTAAAGGAGTATGGTTGTTTGAATATGTGAGTGTATCTCTGTATGAGAGAAAGAGAGAAGAATGGAAAGAGAGAAAGAGAGAGAGAAGTACACATATCTTTCTGGAATTTCTATTAGCCTACTGTAGCTCAGTAATTCACTTAAAGAAGTAAAACTAAACAATTACTTCTTCTTAAGAATCTGCTTTATACTGAATCAGACTACTGGTCAGTTTAATCTAACCAGGGCAGTCCTACTGGATCAAGCCCAATACATGCTACTTTTATAAGACAATCTGACAGTCTGCAGTT
>WNWU01017325.1:0-16274 GCA_012654045.1 Ptyas mucosa | reverse complement strand
TTGTGGAACGGGGTCTCAAGGTGAGCCCCATTGACCAAATCCGATACATTACCAAAGCAGGAAAAACAGCAAAAGAGTGGAAGGAATGAGGACAAAAGTAGAAAAAATAATAATAATAAATAAATAATGAGGAGGAGGAGGAGGAGAAGGGGTCCTTGGTGGTCTCTGAACTTGGTTGTTTTCTTGTTGATGTTTTGTGACCCAACTAGGTGACATCATCAGTGCTAGAAGAGAGTGAGGTTTGTGGGGAGGAGGAAGAAGAGAAGGAGTTGGAGGAAGAGGAGCACTGTGGAATCCTTGATGCTCTCTGAGCTTTGTTGTTTTCTTGCAGACATCTCATTACCCAACTAGGTAACATCATCAGTGCTAGATGGGGTTTGTGGAAAGGAGGAGGAGAAGGAGGAGGAGGAGGAGAAGGAGGAGGAGGAGGAGGAGGAGAAGAGGAGGAGGAGGAGGAGGAGGAGGAGGAGGAGGAGGAGGAGGAGGAGGAGGAGGAGGAAGTAGTAGTAGTAATAGGTTGATACCTAGGATACTGGCAGCAACCTGTATCAACCATCAGTGCCAATCAATATTTGTGTTACGTTTTTAAATGTTCAGTTGACGGAGTTCCATGTTTAATGAATAAAAGAGATTAATAATAACAACAACAATAATGCATGTAAGTCCTTGACTTACAACCATTTTAGTGACCGTTCAAAGGCACCCTGCCATTGAAAAATGTGACTTCTCTTTGTCTCACACTTATGACCGTTACAGCTTTGCCCTCAATCGTGTGATCAAAATCTGGAGGCTTGGCAACTGGCACGTACTTATGACAGTTGCAGGGTCCCGAAGTCACGCGATTTCCCCTTTTGTGACCTTCCAACAAGGAAAGCCGGATTCGCTTAGCGACTGGGTTCCTAACTTAACACAACTGCGGTGATTCACTTAGCAATTTACTGGGGCAGGGAAAGGTAACACAACGAAGGCTCAATTCGCTTAACTGCAATGATTCGAATGACAACGGTGGCAAAACGAGGTCAGAAAACGGGTCGTAACTCACTTAACGACGGCCCTGCTTAGCGAAAGGAATTTGGGACTCCTTTGTGGCTGTTAAGTCGAGGACTGGACGTACTGCTCCTGGGAGAAGACTGGAACGAAATAATACACCTTCAACTTGAAACACACATGGGACCAGGTTTTAACCATTATATGAAATCATGGTTTATTCAACCAGAGATTTGCTGAACGAGTTATGGGGAGGCATCCCACACCTTCTGGTTGGCTCAATAGTAGTCATTGTGAGAGAAGGAGTCCTAGTGGAAAATCACTGAAATATGAGCCAGCTGTGTGAGGCAGAAGCCAAAAAAGCCAATACAATCCTAGGGTGCATTAACAGAGGGATAGAATCAAGATCACGAGAAGAGATACTACCGTTTTGTAAGGCCTTAGTAAGGCCACACTTGGAATATTGCATCCAGTTTTGGTCACCACACTGTCAAAGAAGATGTTGAGATTCTAGAACAGGGGTGGCAAACTCAAGGCCTGCGGGCCACATCTGGCCAACGGGGTGTTTTAAATCTTGCCCACAGGGGCCGGCCTGTAAATATCAAAGGACTGGTCCGTGGCGCCTCTGGCGGCTAAAACGGACTGTGTGCGGGGGGGGGGGTGTGTGCACCTCACGAAAACAGCCTTCCCCACCTACCCCCAGGCCCTCCGGAGGCAGGAAACAGCCTGTTGGTGGGCCCAAAAGGCCTGAAAATCAGGTGGGCGGCACGCACGGGCGCGCCAGAGCTGAGCTGGCGTGCCCACTGATATGGCTACGCGTGCCACCTGTGGCACGCGTGCCATAGGTTCGCCATCACGGGTATTGAGCAGGGGGCTGGACTACAAGACCTCTAAGATCCCCTCCAAGCTCTATTCTGATTGAACTTCTGAGCCGTTTCTTTAGAAATTCTGACTTTGTGGATCCAGGAATCGTGTCTGGATCATTCCAGAAACACGTCAAGCTCCAAACATCTGTTTCACATCCGGCCTGCTGACCAGGAATCTGCATAACAGGCCCTTCCGGAAAGCTTGAAACGGCTTTGAGATCCTACGGGGAAAATGCCACCCTCTGCTCCAAACTCAACTTTCTCTAGCGTGATAAACCTGGAAGAATCCAGAATTCTCCTTTTTAAAGGGCTCTTCAGGACTGTCTTCAAGGGCGGTCTCGTGTGGGGCCACTGCAGTAGTCCAGCTGAATGAGTAGGCCTGGAAAACTGAATGCAGGGCATCCTGGGAGCAGCAGGCTCTACCAGTTGAGCGATTCTCCCCTTCTGAGAAGGTAGAGAGCGATGCGCTCTCGGCACCCAAAGGACGGTATCGGTCCGCGGTGAGCGGCAAGTCCAAACGGTCGAAATGCCAGCTCGCGATCTCGCGGGCCTCCGCGGTTGCTTTTCTCCTCCTCCCTAAAAAATGTATTTAATCCACTTTCGGCGAATTTGGGCTTGTGGCCCCCACCCCGCCTTGCCCCACCCGCCCCCAAAGAGTCTTTCCCACAAAAACAAACGAAAAAACGCCCATTCAGCAACTGCGGTGCCAACCAACACCCCAGCGGGGTTGCAAGAATCCACTGAAGGACTTTTGCTATGTACTGAAGGGGGTGGGAGAGGAACAGCTCGTCGAGCTGTAAATTTCCACCGGAGTCGAAAAACCAGGCTATGAATCACAAGTGATGGGCTGTGGTGTATTTTGTATGTGTGTGTTTCAACCCCGGCACCCGAAGGAGGAAAAACCAGTTGCTTGGGTCCTTCCAGTGTACCGCTTGGGTTAAACACAATCGGGGCTCAGCAACTTGAGGAGAGTCTTCCGGCGTGAATTCGCACAAACCAGCATATAATTTCACAGGCCAAGAACTTGGGGCTAGCCAATCCGAGGGCTTGGAAGAGAGGAGAGTTCGCATTCCACCTCCCCACCACCTTGGGAACTCCCTGCCACCGCTCATGCGCCGCCGGCATCGCTCGCGGAGGCAAGACGCCTCACAAAAACAATCCGACTTTCTCTCTTTCAGGTGAGATTCTCACCTGAGGTGACCAATGTCGATGGTTCGGGTTTTTTAGGATAGCAGATTGCCTGTCCGCCGAGGCAAACCGTGGCTTATTTCATAAACCGTGGCTAAATAAACGATACGTAGGTCGTCCTCGACTTACAACCATCCGTTTAGCGACGGTCCGAAGTGACGACGGCACTGAAAAAAGTGACTTACGGCCGTTTTCGCACTTGCAACATCCCTGTGGACGCGTGATCAAAACTCAGACGCGTGGCAACTGACTCGTATTTATGACAATTCCAGTGACTCGTATTTATGACGGTCGCAGTGATCTCCTTTTGCGACCTTCTGACGAGGAAAGTCCACAGGGAAGCCTGATTCGCTTAACAACCATGCGGCTACCTTGTGGTGATTTGCTTAACGGCGGTGGCAAGAAAGATCGTAAAATAGGACAAAGCTTACTTAACGGCTTAGAAACGCACATTTTGGGCTCCATTGTGGTCGTACGTTGAGGACTGCCTGTAGCATAACACGACAGTCCAAGCTCCTTGGGCAAGGGAAGCACGTTTATGTTACAGCTATCTAAATGTCACATATAAATAATAAAAATATAATAAAAACAATGCTGTTTGGCAGCTCATTTACAAGTCAGATTTCTGCCCTTTCAGCTGGGAAGCCTCACTCGGCTTTGCCAATCCCTTCACGGGGCGTTAACACAAACACACAATTCTATAAGCCACTGTCGTTGCAGGCAGCCCTTGACTTACGACCAGCAACGGAAGCCAACACCTTATGTTGCTTAAGGGAGACCTTCGTTCAGTGACGTTTGCCCCGCGGTCCTCGACTTACAACCACAACTGACCCCAAAAATCTAAAAATCTGGGTCATTTTGGCCCAGTCCCTCGACCTCGGCCCAACCCACCTCACAAGGTTGTTTTTTTCCTGTCGTTGAGTGAGACAGTTTTTAAGTGAGTTTGGCCCCATTTTTACAACCTTTCTTGCTACCGTTAAGTGAATCGCTGCAGTTTTTAACTCAGTAACACCGTCGTTAAGCGAATCCGGCTTTCCCTGTTGACATTGCTCGTCAGACGGTCGCAAAAAGGGATCGCACGACCCTCCGGGGACACACTGCAACCGTCGTAAATATGAACCAGTTGCCATGTGTCTGAATTTTGATCACCTGAACATGGAGAGAGATGCTGGAACGGTCGTAAGTCTGAAAAACGGTCCTAAGTGCTGTTGTGACTTCGAACGGACACTAAGCGAACCGTCGTTAAGTCGAGGACTATCTGTGCCATCAGGGATGCAAAACGACAAATCATGTTTTTGCAATGCGTGCGTCCACACGAGCGTCAACGCACAGTGCACAATTGAACCGAACGCACAATTTAACACAAAGGTCTTAAAATGCGCAATGCAATTTAACCCGGGTTCCGGATTTAATCCATTTTCCGGGTTGACCCAATGCACCGAACGGTCAAGGGAACGAAAACAGGCTGCGGATTTATCAATTCCTTCCTCCAAACAGATTAGGATTACGTGTGCCCTGGATTTAACCTAGTTAAACCCGTCGCAGAAAGGAAGCCAGACAGTGCAATACTCTAAACGCTGAATCATTTTAAAAAAAGAAAGAAAGAAGGTCAGATGAGTTCACTGATGTGACCAAAACACAAGTCGCTTTCTAAATTAGGCTACTGCCCAGGGGTGAAATGCTCCCGGTTCGGACCGGTTCGCTCAATCCGGTAGCGATGGAGGCGGGTGGTTCGGAGAGCCAATAGCAAAAATCCCTGCCCCCCTCATGATCAGCTGAGCCGCACAATCATCAGAGGCTTTTTTTTTTTTTACTTTTAAAAGCATTTTTCTATAACCTATTCAGCTGAAAAATTGCTTTTAAAAGTAAAAAAAAAAAATGCCTCTGACATCCCAGCTGAGTTGCCTGATCGTCAGAGGCATTTAAAAGAAAAAAAGCCTCTGCCGATCAGGCAACTCAGCTGGGATCGACAGAGCCTTTTGAAAGCATTTTTTTACAATCTCTTCGGCGAAGAGGTTGTAGAAAAAATGGTTTTAAAAGGAAAAAAACCCAAAACATTGGCCACGCCCACCGTCCCATTACCCCGCCACCAAGCCACGCCCATAGAACAAATTTTAGATTTCACCCCTGTCACTGCCCCTTTACAGGTAGTCCTTGACTTACGACATTTTGTGACCGTTCAAAGTTACAACGGCACTGAAAAAAGGGACTTACAGCCGTTTTCCCCATGGGCAGCATCCTCCCTCCATCACGTGATCTAAAAATTCAGAGGACCATTTTTCAGGCTTACGACCGTTGCAGCCTCCCCACAGTCAGGCGACTGACATTCAGATGCTTGGCAACTGATTCACACTTACGACGGTGGCAACATCCCAGGGGGCACGTGATCCCCTTTTGCGACGTTCCGACAAACAAAAGTCAACGGGGGGGAAAAAAACCCGGATTCGCTTAATCACCGGGTGACTAATTGAAGAGCTGCAGGGATTCGCTTAACAAATGCGGCGAGAAGAGTCGTAAAACGAGGCAAAACGCACTGAACGCATGTCTCACTGAGCAACCTAAATTTGGGGCTCAGTTCTGTCGTACAGAGAAGACATTGGATAATCCGCATTTAATGAACAAAACCGACACCCAAACTGCAGGTCAGTAACTGGGCCTTGAATTAACTATATTAGGAGTCCTCGACTTACGACCACAATTGAAACCGAAATTCCTGTTGCTAAGTGAGAGATAGTGGTGAAGTGAGTTTGGCCCACCTTGCCAATGGCTCTTAAGTAAAATCATGGCAGTTGTTTAAGTTAGTAACATAGTCGTTAAGTGAATCGGACTTCCCCCTTGACTTCGCTTATCAGAAGGTCGCAAAAATCCCCGGGGACACTGCAACCGTCATAAATAGGAGCCAGTCGCCAAAGGTCTGAGCTTTGATCACGGGGATCCTGCCAACGGTTGTCGAGTGTGAAAAACGGCCCCACATCGCTTTGTTCGGTGCTGTTGTAACTTCGAGCGGTCACTAAGTAAACTTTTGAAAGTCGAGGACTAACTGTAACCCTGAGAACTAGCCACTTGAATTCCCCAATGGCTCATTCCTACTTCTGCGGTTATTCCGAAGTACGTCACCATGTCTATTTTACAGATCGTGCGAAGGAAGGAAACGGAAAAACAGAGCAGAGGATCTGGGAGGTCATCTAGTCCAACCCCCTACCATTTCAAACCCGCTACCATTTCAAACAAACTATGGATGTCCAGTCCATAGACATTTAGGTATAGGGTCTCCTGCTTCAGCAGGGGGTTGGACTAGATGACCTCTAAGGTCCCTTTCAGCTCTATTCTGTTCCAAGTCATGGTCTTCAAAAAACAAATAATAAAGAGAGTTGGAAAGGACCTTGAAGCCCCCTGGCTCAAGCAGGAAATCCTATACTCATTCTGGACAAATGGCTGTCCAATTTCTTCTTGGAAACCTCCAGTGATGGAGTAGCCACAACTTCAAGTGGCAAGTCGTTCCACTGGTTAATTGTTCTGTTAGGAAGCTTCCCCTTAATTCTATACCATTCACTCTTATTCACCACATTATTAAGTGCCCCGAGTTCATCTCAAATTTATTTCTAAAAAAAAAAAAAGCCAATCCAAAGCAGTAGCCTTCCTCAGGGAAGACACTTCTAGTATTCAGAGAGACTGCTTCTATCCAAGGAGGATCCTCGTTTCTCAATCAGCATTAAAGAGGTTTATAAGCTAAATTCCCACCTTCCTGCCTTTTTCCCCTCACCAATTTCCCTCAGCTGGTATCAGAACAGTCACTGGATCAAATAATGACCCAGCCAAATACCACAGGTAGACCTCAACTTACAAAATTCGTTTAATAACTGTCCAGACTTACAATGGCACTGAAAACAGTGAGCGATGATCATTTTTTTACACTTACGACCGTTGCAGCATCCTTGTGGCCACGTGATCAAAATTCAGATGCTTGCCAACTGGGTCCTATTTATGACAGTCGCAACGTCCCGGAATCCCGTGATTCCTTTTTGCGACCTTCCGACGAGCAAAGTCAATGGGGGACGCCGGATTTGCTTAACGACCGGGTTACTAATTTAACTGAACTGCGATGATTCACTTAGCAATTTACTGTGGCGGGAAAGACACATAATGGGGCACAATTCGCTTCACTGCCACAATTCGAAAGGTGGCAAAACGAGGTCATAAAATGGGCCGTAACTCACATTAACGACGGCCCTGCTTAGGAAAAAAAAATTTGGGACTCCTTTGTGGTCGTTAAGTGGAGGACTGCATGTACTGGTCGCGAACTGTTTAACAGCTGCAGTGATTCACTTCCCAAGAAAGATCGGGAAATGGATCCAAGCTCACTTAACAACGGTCTCGCTTAAAGGAAATTTCGGGCTCAATTACGATGGTTAACTGTGAGGGGGCGACTTCCAAGCCCATCGCCAGCCTTCGATCCCCCCCAAATAATAAATTAAAAGGAAGGGGGGAAAAAATACCTAACTGAAGGGGAGAAGAACACGCCGCGTGTCGGGACCCACATTTTAAAAAGTTAAAAAGTTTTGACTTTGCGGGCTTCTGATGTGATGCGTGCAAAATTTCCAAAAGGGGAAGGGTTTGGGGGGAAAACCCAACACGACAACCAGAAAAAGCAAATGCGAAGCCAGGACGAAATTCCTAGGAACTGGGCCCTATTATTTGGCGTCCTGCCCTCCCCTCTCCTCCTTCCTGCGAAAGACAAAAAAACAAAAAAAACAAAATTCGGGAAACGGACAAACAAGGACGGAAAGAGACAGATTTTTAAAAAAAACTTGGAGAGGAGCAGAAAAATAGAGGTGGGGGAGAGATAAATTCCTCGTAAATTCGAATTAAACCTCGGACGGTTTTGGGGGGGAAAGGAGAAACGACGGGTCCTTCAACACCCAAAGATCAAATATTTTCCTCTGCTTGGCCAGCTTGCCAATGGCTGGGCTTTGCAACTTTCTCTTTTATGGACGGTCTTCGGCAGGAAATGCAGCCGGGGGTGGGGGGGGGGAGGCCTGTCTTTCCAAAAAATGTGAATTACGGTTTGGGGAATGGTGTTTACAGAGCCAGGGCCACCCACTAACAGGGCCTTTGGGCAGCCGGCGGGGAGAGAATATTAGTAAACGAGACACTTTGGGGTAGGAGTGTTAGAGGTGTTGGGCCTAAAAACCAGGAGGCGGTGAGTTCTAGTTCTTGCTTTAGATGCGAAAGCCGGCTGGGTGACTTTGGGCTAATCATCAGGAGATGGTGAGTTCTAGTTCTGTCGTAGGAATGGCAGTCGGCTGGGTGTTTTTGAGCCAATCCCCAGGAGACGGTGAGTTCTAGTCCCGCCTTAAGGAGGAAAGCCGGCTAGGTGCCTTTGGGCCAATCACCAGGAGACTGTGAGGGGCTGCCCCAAAGAAGAGGGGGGTCAATTTATTTTCCAAAGCCAGGACAAGAAACAACAGATGGAAACTAATCAAGGAGAGAAGCAACTTGGAATTAAGGAGAAACTTCCTAACAGCGAGGACAATTAACGAGTGGAACAGCTTGCCACCAGAAGTTCTGGGTGCTCCATCACTGGGAGTTTTTAAGAAGAGACTGGACAACCACTTGTTTGAAATAGTATAGGGGCCGTGATGGCGAACCTGTGGCACGCGGAGCCATATCTGTGGGCACGAGAGTGTTGCCCTAACTCAGCTGCAGCGTGCATGTGCATGCCGGCCAGCTGATTTTCAAGCCTTCCAGGCCCACCGGAAGGGCCACCGGAGGGGGGGGACAGTGGTGGGCTCTAACCGGCTTTACTAACGGTTCTTTTTGTACGCGCGCTTTGCCTCTTCCTGAAGAAAGAGAACCGGTTTGGTGATGTAATAGCGTCACTGCTACCGGCTCGGCCGAACCGGGCTGAACCAGGAGCAACCCATCACTGGTGTGTGTGAGGGTGTTTTCACTCCCCAGGCTCCAAGAAAGACTCTGGAGCCTGGGGAGGGCGAAAAACAGGCCTACGGAGCCCACTGGTAACCTTTTTGCCGTCGCGTGCCAAAAGCGGGGGGAGTGCGGGGGGGTTGTGCTCGCATGCACGGGGGCCATTGAATTATGGGTGTGGGTTTGTGCACTCGTGAACCCCCCCGCGGTCCCCCCCCGCTTTTAACACGCGACGGCAAAAAGTTTAGCCGTCACTGGTATGCTTTTGCTTGAGCAGAGGGTTGGACTAGAAGACCTCCAAGGTCCCTTCCCGCTCAATTCCTATTCCTCTTCCATTCTGTCTCATGTCTGCACAGTGTTCCTTGACAATGCTAACCCAGGATTTGCATTCAGATGTTCTTTCACCGCAACTCTAGGCTTTGCTACCGCACCGCAACATCTCTTTGTAACCGGCGGCAACTGCGGCATTCACGCCACACACGCCTGCAGCTCAGAGTTGGTTGGAGTCAGGGGGCACCCCGGTTGAATTAGATAGAAGAAAAGCTAGAGCCCGGGGAACCAGGTGAACGAAATCCCGCTTCGTTCAAGGTGAAACCTCAGCAAATTGTGGCCTAGCACAGGGGTCTCTCACCTTGGTGACTTTAAGACCTGTGGACTTCAACTCCCAGAATTCCTCAGCCAGCAAAGCTCTCTGGGAGTTGAAGTCCACAAGTCTTAAAGTTGCCAAGGTTGGAGACCCCTGCCCTAGCCGATCCCCTCTCTGCCTCCTATAACTACCTTAGGTCAGCATTTAGTATAGATTCTCCTGCTTGAGCGGGGGGGGGGGGGGGGGGGGCTGGACTAGAAGACCTCCAAGGTCCCTTCCAGCTGTATTCTATTCAACTATTCAAGAACTGGATTCTCTCTCATTTGGGACGTTTCAAGATCCAAAACAAGGGACGCGGTAGCTCAGTGGCTAAGACGCTGAGCTTGTCGATCGAAAGGCCGGCAGTTCGGCGGTTCGAATCCCTAGCGTCGCGTAACGGGGTGAGCTCCCGTGACTTGTCCCAGCTTCTGCCAACCTAGCAGTTCGAAAGCGGGTAAAAAATGCAAGTAGAAAAATAGGGACCATCTTTGGTGGGAAGGGAACAGCATTCTGTGCGCTTTTGGCGTTGAGTCACGCCGGCCACATGACCACGGAGACGTCTTCGGACAGCGCTGGCTCTTCAGCGTTGAAACAGAGATGAGCACCGCCCCCTAGAGTCGGGAACGACTAGCATGTATGTGCGTGGGGAACCTTTACCTTTAAGATCAAAACAGCTTGGTCGCTTCTTAATTTCTCAAGCTTGGGACATTTAAGAATTCCCAGAATTCTTCAGGTAGCAAAACTGGCTGGGGGGAGGGGGGGAGGATTCTGAGAGTTGAAGCCCACCCCTCTTAAAGGTGCCGAGATTGAGAAATACAGCCTCTAGGTCAGAATTCCCCAAACCTTTCTGGTTTGGGGGCCCGAAGACGAGGGAAAGAGGGGCAGGCGCATGTCCATGCGTGCACGCGAGTGGGGCCATGCGTGTGCATGGACACGTGTGCCCCGGCCAGCCACTTACGTAGCGCAGTGACGATTAAGCCATGTCCCTGTAGTGGGCCATGGCTCCCAGGTTGGGTACCCTTGCTCTGTGTGTTTCGGAGCGTACCACCTTTAAGGTGAGTTTGTGTTATGTGAAATGACAGGTAGCCCTCAACATACGACCAAACTGAGCCCCAAATTGAATGTTGCTAAGTGAGAAATTTGTTAAACCGAATTTGGCCACCGTTTTATGAATTTCCTCGCTACATTTGTTAAGTGAATCACTGCAGGGGTTCAGTCAGGAGTGGCATTCAGCCGGTTCGGGCGAATCGGATGCTAACCGGTTCGCCGAACTGGTAGTTGCAAAGACTGGCTGGCCCCACCAACTCTGCCCCACCCCGCCCGTCCCAGGAGTCTCCACACGGCCCATTTTGGATGCCAGGTAAGTGCAGTGCCCGCACAGAGGCTCTGGGAGGGCGAAAAACGGACCTCCCAAAAGTTCTGGAAGTCTGGAATGAGGCCCGTTTCCGGCCTCCAGAAGGCCTCCAGAGCGTGGGGGAGGCTGTTTTCGCCCTCCCAGAGGCTTGAGGAAAGTCTCTGGAGCCTGGGGAGGGCAAAATGCTCCCCCCCCCGCCGTGGTGCAGGAGGCCGAGTAGGCCACACCCACCATGGCCACACCCACCATGGCCACGCCCACTCAGCAACCGGGCAGGGAACTGGTTGCTAAAATTTTTGAATCCCACCCCTCGGTTCAATTAGGAACACAGCTGTCAAGGGAATCTGGCTTCTCTGTTGATTTGGCTGATTAGAAGGTCGCAAAACGGGAATTGCGTGACCCCGGGCCACCGCAAGCCGTCATAAGTATGAATCAGTTGCCAAGCGTCCAAATGTAAACTCACGTGATCCTGGAGACGCTGCATTGGTCGTGTGGAAAAATGGCCCTAAATCAGATTTTTTTTTCAGTGCCGTTGTAACTTTGGACGGTCGCTAAATGAACTGTTGTAAGTCGAGGACTACCTGTATTTTTGGAGAGTATGGCGGGGAGAGGAGGAGGTTGGGGGGGCGCAAGTGAAGGAGGAAAGAGGAGGAAAGGAGAGGAAGAGAACGAAAGGGAGGAAGAGGAAGAAAAGAGGAAAAGGGGAGGAGGAGGGAGAGGAAAAGAGGAAAAAATGGAGGAAAAAAGGAAAGGGAAGAGAGGAGGAGGAGGAGGAGAGGGAGAGGAAGAAAAAAAGGAAAACGGGAGAAGGAGAAAAGAGGAGGAGGAAGAAGAAAAGGGGGAGGAGATGGAGGAGGAGGAAAAAGCAAAGGGAAGAGGAGAAGGAGAAGATGGAGAATAGGAAGGAGGAGAAGGAGAGGGAGAGAAAGAAAAGAGGGAAAAGGGGAGAGGAGGAGAAGGAGAAGACAGGAGGAAAAGGAGAAGGAAAGGAAACGGGGAGGAGAAGGAGAAGATGGGGAAAAGGAAGGAGGAAGAGATAAAGGAGAAGGAGGAAGAGGAAGAGATAGAGGAGGAGAAGGAGAAGGAAAAAGAGGAGAGGGAGAAGAAGAAGAAACGAAATGGACTTTGGGGAAGGAGTCTTCTCTCTCCGTCGCGGCTCAAAGTCCCCGTGGCTCCAATGGGACCTTTTGTCTTGGCGGGAAAACACGTCCCCCACCCAAGGCCATTTTCTCATCCTCACTCGCCCCCCTCCCCCTTCCCCCCCACCCCGTTCTCCATTTTATGACCTTGGCTTCCTGAGGACACCGCGCCGGATTTCCATGAAATTATTCTATTTGGCAAAGCGGCAGCCACAGCTGGCGTGCTCCAAGGGGGAAACGGCAAAGCGACGGCCACTGTTCGAGGACTCCCCCGGGATTTGGGGGGGAAAGGGGGGGAGGGTTTCGCAGAGATGCCCTTAATTCTGTGAACTCCACCAGGGCGGGGCTCAGTTTTAATTTTAACGAAAAGCAGCCGAATCCCTGGCCAGCCGGCAATCCAAAACAAGATCCACCAGATCCCCGAGAAACCTTGTTTGAAATACAGGTAGTCCTCGGTTTACGACAGTTTGTTCAAAGTTACGACGGCACAGAAAAAGGTGACTTACGACCTTTTCCCCCCCCTCCCCACAGTTACGACCTATGCAGCCATCCCCAGGATAACATGATCAAAATTGAGACGTTTGGCAACGGGTTCATATTGATGACCCCTGGAGTGTCCCGGGGTCACGCGGTGTATCTTTTCGCGACCTCCTGACAAGCAAAATCAACGGGGAAGCCACGATTTGCTTAAAAACCAGGTCACTAGCTTATCCCCTGCAGTTGATTCGCTTAACGGCGGCAAGAAAAGTTGAAAAAAAAACTGGATTAAAATTCATTGAACAAATGTCTCGCTTAACAACAGAAGTTTGGGGCTCGATTGTGGTCGTAAAGTCGAGGACTGCCTATTTACAACTCCCTTTTTTCCCCCAGTTCAAGCCCAGAGAACTTTAAGGCATGCCTAATTTATCTAAAAAGACAGGAAAAAACGTGAAACGTTAACATTTCGCGCTTTTGAAAACACGGCACGGGGGTAGATATTTGATGCGCCTCGATTTCCAGTTACCTGGCAGAGGTCCACTAGATTACAGGTGGTCCTCAACTTGCAACGGTTCGCTTAGTGACCGTTCAAAGTTAACGACGGCACTGGAAAAAAGTGAACTCAGGACCAGTTTTTCACCCTTAACGGCCGTCGCGGGATCCCACGTGATCCAAATTCAGACACCTGGCAATAGACTCGTATTTACGACGGCTTGCAGTGTCCCGTGAGACCCTTTTGCGACCTTCTGATGAGCCAAGCAAAGGGGAGGGGGGGGAGCCTGATTCGCTTAACGACCGTTTGACGAATTGAACAAGTGCGGCGAGTCGCTTAACAACGGTGGCAGGAAAATAAATTGTAAAATGGGGGGGGGGGAAACTCAAGCGTTTCACTTAGCGACAGAAATCTGGGGCTCAATGGTGGTCATAAGGCAAGGACTACCTGCACTTCATCAGTTTGGGTTAAAAAACTTTTTTAAAAAATGCAATCGCTCTTTAAGCCCAAACGTAAGGCGAGTAGGATCTGCTTGGGTGGAGCGGTTGGGGTTGGGCTAAATGACCTCCAAGGTCCCTTCCAACTGTGTTAATCTGTAATAGTCACCCAGTCTGATCAGATGGGCCCTATATACAGTACGTTTTATAATGAATAATAAATACATGACAATTTATAATGTGAATTAAAAGTGTGGTGGTGGTTTGAAGCCCCTATGAAGCTTTATTTTTATTTTATTTTAGAAAATTTATACTGCCGCCCGTTCGCGCGTGGCGACTCAAGGCGGCTTACACGAATATTTATTTATTTATTTATTTATTTTATTTGAGTTTCTATACCGCCCTTCTCCCGAAGGACTCAGGGCAGTGAACAGATTAAGATTTCATATACATATAATTTTTTTTTATTTATTTATTTATTTTAATAAACAGTAATAAATTGAGTCAGCTTGCTGTATCTGCTAAGACCTTGGCAAAGAATTTAGGTGTTTATGTTAGCCCTTGCTTGTTGAAACAGAAAGGTCTTCAGGGCACGTCGGAAAGTAAGAAGATCTGGGATTATTCGTATTCCAGGGGGTATTTTGTACCGAAGAGTAGGTGCCCCCACCGAGAAGGCTCTCTCCCTTGGAACTGCTAGACGACATTGTTTGAATGATGGTACTGTGAGCAGGCCTACCCTGTGAGAGCGTATTGGTTGGTGGGAGGTTATCGGTTGCAGTAGGTGGTCTCATAAGTACTCAGGTCCTAAGCCAGTGATGGCTAACCTTTTTGCCGTCGCGTGCCAAAAGGTGGGGTCACGGGTGCGGGTGCCCACATCCATAATTCAATGCACCCCATCCTCCTGCACATGCACATGTGACCTCCCCACACTTCTCCCTGCTTTTAGCATGTGATGGCACAGTGGGCCCAGTAGGCCTGTTTTTCCCCTTCCCCAGGCTCCAGAGGCTTTCTAGGAGCCTGGGGAGGGCAAAAACAGTTTTCCCCATCCCCCCAGAGGCCTTTCGGAGGCCAGAAACAGCCAGTTTCCCGACTTCCGGTAGGACCGGAAGGCCTGAAAATCAGTTGGCCAGTGCACGCATGCACTCTGGAGCTGAGCTAGGGCAACACTCGCGTGCCCATCAATATGGCTCCGCGTGCCATCTGTGGCACCCGTGCCATAGGTTCGCCATCACGGTCCTAAGCCATGGAGCACTTTAAAGGTAAGAACCAACACCTTGAAGCGCACTCGGAAGGCCACCGGAAGCCTCTGCAGTTTGCGTAGAAGAGGTGTTACATGGGAGCGCCATCTTGCTCCCATAATTACTCGCGCGGCCGTATTCTGGACCAGTTGGAGCTTCCGGGTGCACTTCAAGGGGAGCCCCATGTAGAGAGCATTGCAGGAGTCAAGTCGGGAAATGACGAATATAAATGGGAATATTTTATAGATAGATAGATAGATAGATAGATAGATAGATAGATAGATAGATAGATAGATATGTATGTATGTATGTATGTATGTATGTATTTATATGCCGCCCTTCTCCGGAGACTCAGGGCGGTTTACAATGCGTTAAGCAATAGCCTTCATACTTTTGTATATATTTATACAAAGTCAGCTTATTGCCCCCACAAACCGGGTCCTCATTTTACCCACCTTAGAAAGGATGGAAGGCTGAGTCAACCTTGAGCCTGGTGAGAATTGAACTCGCGGTAATTGCAGGCAGCTGGATGTTAAATGCTGCCTTAGTAGGAGGCATTAGCCTGCTACACCACTCAGGCTCCTATATATGTCACATATAAAGACATCATATGTGAAAAAATAAAAGCGAAATTAATCAATTAATCAAAATAACTGCCTCCCCCCCCCCCCCGGCCCCACCCCACCCTCGCGACAACACATCGCACAATGCAACTAGACGAACAGGTAGGCCTCCGTTTATAACTGCAATGGGACCAGAATTTCTGCTGGGAAGATCGTTCTTAAACGAGTTGCGCCTTGAACTTACAACCTTCTTCGACCCAGTGAAGGAAATCAACACGGTTGTTAAGTGAATCAAGGGGTCCTAAAGCGGATCTGGCAACCCACATTGACTCGGCTTGCCGGAAAACAGCAGGTTGCAAATAGCAATCACCGTTGTAAATATATGGGAGATGTCAAGGGGTCAGTTGTGTTATGTAAGAAAAGCTGTGACAGACGTAAGTGCGAAGACCTCCCTTTTTTCGGTAGCTTCAAGTGGTCGCTCGATGAACGATTGCAAAGGGGAGGTCGACCTGTAACTTTGCTTTACATCTAAATTGTACACTTAAAAGAATCAGAATCAGAAGAGTCGGAAGGGACCTTTGAGGTCATTTAGTCCAACCCCCCCCACCCCGCCCAAACCCTACACCGTTTCTGACAGATGGCAGTCCAGTCTCTTCTTGAAAGCTTCCAGTGAGGAAGTTCCCACAACTTCCCAAGCCAGTTTCAAACCAGGTTTGGCTGCTGGCTTTGATGGGAACCTTCCAAGATATTAACTAGAGGCTTTGATGAATGATGGGTTTCTCTCTTCCTAATTTAACTTGAAGAACCATCGCAAAGAACGTCAGAGGCAACGTATTTCTATTTTTCAGATATTCTAAGCACAGGGGTCTTCAAAGTTGGCCACTTTAAGACTTGTGGACTTCAACTCCCAGAATTCCCCAGCCAGCCTGGGGGATTCTGGGAGTTGAAGTCCACAAGGCTTATAAATTCTCTCAAATAACCT
>WNWU01017323.1:0-32106 GCA_012654045.1 Ptyas mucosa | reverse complement strand
ATGGCTACTATTTAAAGATTATTAAACATTTTTAAAAGCCTTTTTTTAAAAAAAAAAGTCATTTTAAGGTTCTTTAAGCATCTATATTGGGACATACTTTTAAAATTTATCAACTAGTTACAGGAAAGAATTTAAGTGGATAGGTTTGCTGTGTTAATAAATTATTTAGGCTTACAGGTGGATCGTGAGTTCAAATAATGCAATATTCAATTTAGCGCATATTGTAAATTGATATCAGGTCATGTTTAATGTAGACAAAAATTAAGTTAATGCTAGGTACTGTTAAGGGTTCTGCTTGTTCAGTTGCAGTTGTGGTTTACGCCCTGTGTTCAAAATGGAGAAAAGGAGGATTCTGTCAGAGGATTCTGTCAGAGAAAAACAATACAAGTTTTAAAAAAGAAGGGGCTCATTATTGGTGCAAAAATGTGATGAAGTTCAATGACATGAATGTGATCATAGCAATGTTAAAATAGGGTGAGATGTTGGAATGCCTGAATCTAGCGTTCACAGCATTATGAAACATGCAGGAGAATTTTTTTAAAAATTAAAGTTGCACAAGCTTTTTTTTTTTTAGAATAGAATAGAATTCTTATTGGCCAAGTGTGATTGGACACACAAGGAATTTGTCTTTGTTGCATATGCTCTCTGTGTACATAAAAGAAAAAAAATACATTCATCAAGAATCATAAGGTACAACATTTAGGTTACTAATAAGCAATCAAATACTAGGAAAGAAATAAAACAATATAAATCGTAGAGATACAATCAACAAGGTTATAGTCATAAGTGGAGGTGATAGGTACTGGGAAGGATGAGAAGAAGAATAGTAATATAGTCTTAGTAAATAATTTTTACATCTAAAACATTATGTTTTAAAAATGTTATTGACTTTTTCCAGAAACTTCAAACCAATAGCTATTTTTTCTCAGAAATATAACTATCAGTAATGCAAATTCAAGGTAGATAACCTAATGTCTGCAATGAAAAAGACAAAATCCACGTTATATCTTTTCAAACATAGTTGAATATTAATTGGTGCAAATGCTAAATTCTTTAGATAAACAAGGATGTGCCACAAAACTAAAGTGTTTGAATATTTGCATATCATAAATGATGTTGTAGAACCAGATAGTATTCAGAAGACAAACATAAAGAGAAAAACATACCTTTTTCCTGTGCCTATTTTGTAATTTTTTCCCTACACTGGAGTTTTAAAACTCTGTTCTTACTTTTCAAAAAAGGTGATTAAAGGTTTTGGATTTTTTTTAAAAAAACAAAACAAAAACTAACTAGTTCTGCAACTGGAAAATTTTGAAAATGCTTGGCCTAGACTACCATACTGTAGCTTCACATTTGCATTATCTTCCTTCATTGTTAAATCTTTCAAATTTGCATTATCTATCTTCAGTTTTAATCTTTCAAAGATATTCTTCCTCTTTTCATCTTCTGGAAAGGAACTGTATATGTTATTGGTCTTAATTGTGTTACAATATCAATATTTTGTTTCTGAAATTATTGTTTTAACTTTAGTTTTAATTTATCAGATGATCCTAAACTTTTCCTATAGTTCAGAATTGTGTAAACCTTTAAAATCATCTAATTTATGTAAACCAATACTGATGATAATAAAACCAATTTTTACACTGCTTTAATTCATTAATTTCTCAGCCCTTATTACCCTTACTCATATTAACTCTTCTTGTTTAGTAAAATAAAGTTTCAAAAAATGAACTTTTTGAAAATATCATAGTTGGTGGCATTGAGGCACTGAGTCATTCTTTCTCTCTAAAGTCAATTTGTAATCTGTTTCATTGAATAGACCAGGAAAAACAGCAGCAAATTAAGGCTAATGTGACCAATGTACAGAGAGTACTAATGGAAGAGAGGGTAGGTAGTCCTTTCTTATTAACGAGTTTCAACAGTGCTGAAAAATGAGACAACTGGTCCTCGAAGTTACAGTCATTGCAGCGTCCCTGTAAGCATGTGATTGAGATACTTGGCATTTGGTTTGCATATACAACAGTTGCAACTTTCCACAGTCATGTGATTATCATTTACAATGTTCACAGCTTCAAACAAGCAAAATCAGTATGGAAATCAACAGGAAATCATAAGTCACAGTCGCTGGATGTCACACTTAACTTGTGTTGACTTGCTTAATGACCTGATTGAAACTGATGTCAAGGTGACCATGCCGTTTAGAGATGTCATTGCAGGTTGCTACAGTGATCAGTAAATCAGGCAGGACCTCCTGTAATATACATGGAACAAAATAGTTCAAGGATGTCAAACTGTCAGCCCGCGGGCCGGATGCATCATGTGCAGGCCATGCCTACCCCAGCTCCATGAAGGCAAAAAACATTGCGATATGTCATGTGACGACAATGTGACGGTGCAAGTTTGACACCTATGAAATAGTTGACTGGCCTGATCCTTTATTGGTTTTAGTGTTTGATATCGATTGATTGATTTTAATTGACATGTTTTAAATTCTGGGCCAAATTGTATTTAAATTATTTTAAAATGATTTTAACTTTTGTATTATGTTTTTTACTTGGCTGTTCACCGCCCTGAGTCCGCTAGGAGAAGGGCGGTATAAAAGTTCAAATAATAATAATAATAATAATAATAATAATAATAATAGTATTTAACAACTGATTTCTGACTGTATTTATATATGGTATTCCTTGTCATGTCAATGATTATCAAAAATGCCATAATAATCTATCAGTTTTAACCAGGAACTATTCCTCTGGGATAGGGAAAAGGTGAAAACCTATATTCTGTTTCAAATTCAAGTGATATTTGCTAGTCCTCCCACACACATACATTTTGGAAAATGTATTTAACATCTTCCCTTGTCTCTTTTAAGCATTTAGAAGTATAAATACATCTTTAAAAAAACAGTTCAATTTAAATTTTAAAAAAGTCCAAAGTTGTAATATTTTATGTTTATCAAATTGGCCAGCAAATCATCATGCTGCTACTAAGTGGAAAAATTATATTTCTCCTTTGCAGTAATAAGGAATGGGATATTTGCAGATCAGAGAATCATGACTGACTGAACAACATTTGTTCAACTTTTCATCCAAGTAATATTTACTTGAGATACAAATAATTTAAAATAATCCCTTATTTGAAAGAAAAGCTGGAAATACTTTGACAATAATAAAGGTGTGATATAAATAAAAAAATTGAATTATTTAGAGCTAATAAATACATATTAAAGTATGTTTTCTTCTGACACTACTCTATTACTTTAAAAGTTTTGTTTTGTTTTGGGGAATTTGGCCAAAATATCATCAAGAATTGAGGACTTACAGTACTATATTCTGAAATAACTTCCCAGGTCTAAAGCTAAATGTACACTTTATGTTTTAGGAGTTCATTAATTTGTATCAAATGCATCAGTATTTTATTATTTGCTGTAACATTAAGAATAGCTACAGGTAGTTCTCAACTTACAACCATTCATTTAGGGACCATTCAAAGTTACAACAGCACTGAAAAAAAGTGATATGACCGTTTTTTACACTTACAGCTGTTGCAACTTCTCCATGAACACATGACCAAATTCGGAAGCTTGGCAACTGGCATGTATTTATGACGGTTGCAGTGTTCTAGGGTCATATGATCTCTTTTTGACTTGCTGACAAGCAAAGTCAATGGAGAAGCGGAATTCACTTAACAACTGTGTAACTAATTTAACAGCCATAATGATTCACTTAACAACTGTGGCAAGAAAGGTTGTAAAATGGAGCAAAATTCACTTAACAACTATCTTGCTTAGCTCAAAAAATTGGGCATAACTTAAGGACTACCTGTACTAACCCTTGGATTAGTACTAAGAGCCTTGGATAGTACAGTGGTCTAAAGCACCCTGTTATTAACACAGCTGCCTGCAATTATTGCAGGTTCGAATCTCACCAAGGCTCAAGGTTGACTCAGCCTTCCATCCTTTCTAAGGTAGGTAAATTGAGGACCCAGTTTGTGGGGGCAATAAGCTGACTTTGTATAAATATACAAAAAGTATGAAGGCTATTGCTTAGCACATTGTAAGCTGCCCTGAGTCTCCGGAGAAGGGCGGCATATAAATCAAATTAAAAAAAAAAAACCCAGGTTAATAACAGCATTAAGGCAAGCAAGGTATATTCTGGGACTCTGTATAAAGACCATTCAAATTAGAAGATCTTCCAGCATTGCTGAATATTTGGGCTGGAATTTAACAGCCCAGATTCAGTAGTAGTAAAGTAATCTTAATGTCATTTTAGGGGGAAAAAACAGGAGGCAGAGTTAGAAAGATCATTCTTAAAAGAGCAGCCTGAAGATTGCTTAATGTTCCAGTATTGGCTCATACTCTATTGCATTTCTCACTCAAAGTTTGGTTTATATATAGTAATTAAAATGTATTTTAGCTTCCTGTCTATTATTTGATAAATTGGTAACAAAGCAATCTCTAAATTTTAACATATTGTGAAATATTATGGACATATTATTGGATTTTTTGTAATGAAGACTGTGCTTTAACTTATTACTAGTTGTTGTTCAGTGCTGCCATTGAAGGAAATTTTATTTACTTAAGAACAATATCATCTTGTAACATGAAATTAAATCAGTTGTTTGCAAGTTTATAAATCAGTTACTTAAAATCAACTGCATGGGTTGGCTGAATAACAGCATCAGGTAAGAATGACTGTCTGATGCCCAGATTGCACAGACAAGCTTTGTACCTGGACTTTTGTCTGAGTTTGTATAGAAGATTTGATGTTCTTAGATTTTAGTTGCTGAGGCATGCGTTTTTTTTTAAAAAAAAAATCTGTTCCATTTTGCTTTTCTGGTATGCTGATGTTTAGAGATTAAATGAGACAGAAAAAAACCTATTACCCAGGATGCTTTGTTAGTAGGAGAGGGTAAACCTGATTGCTGTCAGCGCTGGGTTTCAATATGGGTACATAAAAGCATTTAGCTTGTGATGGCTGTACTAAAAATAGCTTTTGAGCAGAGTTTGCAGTCGGGTCTAATTTCGGGGTTTAGCTGAGTTGGCCATAAAGATCTTCCTTTGCTGCTGTCGCAAGAGAGTGAGAGTGAATTTTGCTGTTTGTATCTTGGACACTGTTTTTATATTAAAGTGTACTTTATTCATGGATAAAAGGATCTGATACCATGGCTGAATATTCAGGTATGTCTCTTGGAAAATTGAATGTGTTTATGACTTTCAGATTGAGCAACAAGATTTAAAATACTGTTATCTAAAAATTAAATGAAATTTTGAAGTTTAAAAATTTGAAATGTTACCGCCCCCATAACATGAGATACTTGATTTTAGGATTCTTTAAATACAGTGATTGAACATAGATTGTTTTTAATAGAAAAGTACAATATTATAAAACTGTAGCAGAAGCAATGTCATACAATTAAAGCAATTAAAATATATTTCTTGACATGATGTTAATGAATAATTGTATTGCTTTAGACAAGTGGTGGATGAAAGCAAAGGCATACCAAGATTGGACATTGACCTACTTTCTGATTCCTGGCAGTATCAGTGTGAAAGATAGTAATTTTGTTTTAGCTCTGAGAAATTAGTTTAAATCGTAAATAGTTTTTAATGAGTACTTCTGGCTTGGTTAAATGTCATTTGATAAATTTAAAGGCAGGGTAAAAAAAAATTGAGATTTTCGTGTGATTGCGAAGAGAAGACCAAAAGAGAAACTGGTCTTCTAGTAAATGTTTGAAGGCTTAAGTAATTTGCACGACCATCGCAGTAATGGTTTCATTATTCTAAAAATAAATATGAAATTGTGATATCTTTAGAAATACTTGTCTAAAGTATTTTCTAAAGAAATAGTTCAGTTCAGAGATTATTATGTGAAAATATTTTCATTTATATGAATCTAATCATATTTAGATATTTATATTTAAGATACACCAGTTCTCTCTCTCTCTCGCTTCCTCTCTAATTTTTTTTCTCTCTCTCCCCTTCAGTGTGTTCTATTGACAGTTATAATATTGAATACTTTATGTTACTGTGAATTATAAAGGCAGGGGACATTATGAAACTGCAGTATTCCAATATATTTTAAACAGATCAAAAGCATAAGAAATATGAATATATGTTTAGAAATATTATATGCTGGATTATATGTATCTGACCTAAAAAAAGAAACCCGAGGCACCAACCAGACTAGGAGTAAGCATAGTTTTAACATTTAAATTAGTTGGTACAAGTCTTGTATAATTAATGGTGTTTTCTAGAAAGAACAAACATAAATAGTATTTTTCAGCAGTAGGTGAGACAATGAAAGTAAAAAGAAAATAGAAAAGAAAATAAGTTGAGGAAATAATTTATATTTATTTGTTATTTATTTTTCTTGTTTATATTGCCAATAACGTTACTTTCAATGAAGAAAAATCACTTCCAAAATAAATTTAAAATCGCTTTCAAAATATTATTCAAGTCTCTTAAAAACTACAATAATTCACATATAAATAGCTGAGGCAGGGAATAAAAGTCATTCATCTTTCCAACAGGATGGGCTCAGGTACCATCTAGTCCCAAGATATGGGAGAAAACCCAAGTCTTCACAGCTCTACAAAAAGGGAAATTCATTCTGAACATCAAGCATTGTAACAAAGAAGGCATGTCTCAAATGATACCATTAAATGATTCTTAAAGAGGAGAACTGGAGCACGCCTACCTTATGCAACTAGTCGGATGGGCAGAAATAACCAGAGATAGGTAATTCTGTAAATAACCTGGCCTGGTGCCTTGGTTGGCCAATTGCAGAGATATTCAACTGAGTATCATCAGTATACTAATAGTAGTTGGCTGACTTCCCACAGTGGATTCATGTGGATATTAAAATGAGAGAAAGGGAGAGAGAGACAGGAGCTCTGAGACTTTACAAAGCAGAAGTTAGAACTATATTTCTTCCTTATCAATATCGATTGCAATTGGCCCTGGAAAAAGAAGAATGACTAGAACACCATGCTTCCAATCCCCTTAAGCTACTCAAAAATAATACAGTGATTGATGGTACCAAAGACTGCTGAGAAATCAAAAAGAGCCAGAAGGAATGTACTCTTCCTATCTTGAGCCTTCCATGTCATCACAAAGTGCAACCAATGCTATCTCAGTCTTATATCCTGGTCAGAAGCCAGACCTAAAGAGATATAGAAAACCTATTTCCTTCACGGTCCTTTGAGATCACAGCCTAATCACCTTGAAAAGAGAAGATTGCAAACTAAATGAAAATTATTCAGCTCTGTTGGAGTGATGGTTTCTTGAGAAGGGGTAGACCCCATCACCTTCATACCTAGTAAAATCACCCTTTCTCAAGGATGTATTCTGTACTTGTATCTGATCACATGTCAACTCCTAGGAGGTCTTGACCAACAAGGAAGGACATGGATTTAAAATACAGATGGCTGGGCTTACAGTCCCAAGGATATTCTCTATGAGGAATCCTTGGTACTCTCTGAACTTGCTTGTTTTCTTGCAGACATTTCATTATCCTAACTAAGAACATCATCAGTCAGCACTGATGATGTTACCGAGTTAGGGTAATGAAACGTCTGCAAGTAAATAAGCAAGCTCAGAGAGCACCAAGGACTCCTCATTTCAACCTTGAGCTACAACTATTCTCCTTTATTGGGACCTTCTCTACTTTCATAGGAATTAAGTTGCAGCAACTTAGGACCCAGAGCTTAGCAACTGAGTCCTGAGCTCGCAGGACCAGGCAAAGAGGTAGAGTCAGGGAACCGGAGAATAAGATTACCAGTAAGCACTGCTCCTGAGGAGTACTGCATCTCTTTCTCACTATACATTCTCTCTCTATTCACACTGAGTCATTTCTCCTCCATATTAAACAATTCAATCAAATCCTCTCCTTGACTGATGATTCAAATATTGGGGACACTTCTGCCTTGTATTCAGTGTCCCAGATCAATAGCCACCAATACTCATAATCACACATCTACATAATCCCTTGATTAACTCTGCTCTCCATACCAATCAAGGTAAGAAATCACAATTAGTGATAGATAAGCTAGAAAATTTCATGCCCCTGCCTTCTATTCTTTACCCACTCCACCCATTATTATCATAATATCATTCTAGAAGACTGCAGAGAAGAGCAACAAAGATGATTAGGGGACTGGAGGCTAAAACATATGAAGAACAGTTGCAGGAACTGGGTATGTCTAGTTTAATGAAAAGAAGGACTAGGGGAGACATGATAGCAGTGTTCCAATATCTCAGGGGTTGCCACAAAGAAGAGGGAGGCAAACTATTCTTCAAAGCACCTGATGGTAGAACAAGAAGCAATGGGTGGAAACTAATCAAGGAGAGAAGCAACTTAGAACTATGAAGAAATTTCCTGACAGTTAGAACAATTAATTAGTGGAACAACTTGCCTGCAGAAGTTGTGAATACTCCAACACTGGAAATTTTTAAGAAGATCTTGGATAACCATTTGTCTGAAGGTTTCCTGCCTGGGCAAGGGGGTTTGGACTAGAAGACCTCCAAGGTCCCTTCCAACTCTGTTATTCTATTTCTATAATATCTACTAATCAGTGTGACAGATTACAAAGTTATTAGGCAAACAATGCAACCAATGATTGTATAGCAAAATGAGGACCGTATGCCTAAAATCCTCATACACAATGAGGACTGTATGGCCTGGATTTCTAATCTGGAGACTACTTTCCAAGTCAACAACATAAACCTACCAAATAGGAAATATATGCTGTGTATTAAATTTAGCTTTGAAACAAATTAATTTATACTTCTTTAATCTGTAAACAAACTTTAGAAATAGTGTCATATATTTAATAGTAACATTACATTTTATGTTATGAATTTTATTTAGCAATTCATTTCCAAAGTTTTTAACTTTTGATAATACTTCATTTTTATCTCTTACAGAAGCAAAACATGGTGGAAACAAAAGTGCCAAGAAAGAAGGAGTTTCTGGGACCTCTTTTTTTACATGGTTCATGGTAATTGCACTTCTGGGAGTATGGACATCAGTTGCAGTAGTTTGGTTTGAACTTGTTGATTACGAGGAAGTATTAGGTAAGAATTTAGTCGTAGTAATGATAATATCTTAAGATTCAATTTCCTATATAGTTTGCTATCCCAATATTTTATTCATTTATGTAAAACATTTTTATGGTTTCTCATGTTATGTAAAATAACCCATAACAGCCAACAGGCATAAATACAACAAAATTAGAAAGTCTTACATACCAACAGTAGCACTCCATCGCAAGAACACAACCTGGCCTATCATTGAAGGTGGCCATGAGGGTAGAGGTTCTCTATATCTCAGCATGGAGTCTTTTCCATAGGTTAGGTGCCACTATGGAAAAAGGCTTGCTTCCTAGGTCCCATAAAATGGCAAAAATTAATACACCTGGAGCACATCCACCTATCCATCTGGGAAGATGGCCTCAGGAAGAGCTATTTGCTCAAATAAACTGACCCTGTGCTATTCAAGGGCTTAAAGCTAACGAACAGCTACTTAAATTATATCTAGAAAGAAAAAGGAGCCTGGGCAACTTATACAGTAGTGGTGCAATACTGGCAATCTCTGGGCAGCCCAGAACTACTGCTGCATTTTGCACCAGTTGAGGTTTCTGGATGGTCTTCAAGAATAGCTCCACGTAGAGCACATTGCAGTAGTCCACACAGGATATGAGTAAGGCACAAGTGACTGTGATCTGAGACTTCTGGTCTAGGAATGAGCACAATGTTTGTTTGTTTGTTTGTTTGTTTGTATCCAAGCTTTATTATTTTTACAGATAACTCAAGGTGGTGAACATTTCTTACACACTTTTGTCTTCTATTTTCTCCACAACAATAACCCTGTGAAATGAGCAGGCTGCGAAAGAGTAACTGTTCCAAAGATACCCAAACAGCTTTCATGGCTTAGATAAGAATAGAACTCACTGCCTCCAGCTTTTTAGCCACTAAACTGGCTCTCAGTATGCACATTAAATACAATATGTTCACAAAATAAATTTGTGCAAACCCTCTTGAACCATGGCTGACAGCTGTTCTTCACGCAGGAGCTATGAGTCCAAGAGGACCTTCAAATTCTGTCCAGGGAATTGCTGTTCCATCGAGTTAAATATAGCAACTGTATAGATCCAGGGGACACACAAACACAAAGCCACTTATCTTTCTAAAATTCAATTATAGCTAGTTCCTTCCCATCTAAGCCTTCCAAGGACTGAGTCTCAGAGATGAACGATTAAATAACATCAGTGTGCTGATCATACTTTACTCCATTCTGCCAAATAATCTCACCATAGCTTCTTGCAATGTTAAATTGGAGGGGTGAGAGAACAGCCCTGTCTCCCATGTACGAGGGACCTAGAGCTTGATCTTTTCCCCCCTACCAACACTGACTGGAACTGGTTATGGAGGAAGGAAGATAACCATCACAAAATCATTTCTAATCCTCTAAAGCTGTCCAGAAAAACATGAATGCTTTCCATTCTGTGAACTACTTTCCCTACAAATAGAAGATAAGGCTCTATGTAAGTTATCCAGCATTGTTGGGTCCAATAATAGCTGCTTCAGGGAGGAGCAAATCATTGCATTTTTCAAGCTGGATGGAACAAAATTCTTTCTCAAGTGGCATTAACCACTGTTTGGACCCAGTCACATGTCACTTCCTAACAAGACCTTAGACAGCCAGGAAAGGTGGAATCTAGAACACAGGTGGCAGAGCTGACAGCAATAAAAATTCTGACAACTTCCGTAGGATCACATGTCTGAAATTGCCTGGACTAAGTAAGCAAAGGTGGACCTCAATCATTTCTGTACGATTTGGTCAGCTGTATTCCAACTTAGTGCAAATCTAAACGACTTTATTCAACTGATGCCTATTCACAATGGCTCTGCAGGTGTTTCTCCAATTCCTCCTATTAATATTAAAATCTGGATCAAAACTTTAGCAATAGTAAATTCTAATTCATTTTTTGTCACTCATTTTTATTATTCATTTTTTAGTAAAAACAATCAAAGCAAGAAAGCCAGTTTGGAGAAGGGGTTGAAGTGTTGAACTAGGAACAGGGAAACAAAGTTCTAGTTCTGCTTTAGGCATCAGTGCCATTTGGGCAATTTTGCACCATTCACTCTGTCTGAGCCCTAGGAATAAGGCAGTGATAAACACTTCTAAAAATGGTACCAAGAAAACTGCATCTACCTGTCTACTTGGTCACCAAGAGAAAAGACTGACTTGAAGGCACAAAATAAATATTAAAATGCAAGCGATTAAATTAGGAAAGTAGAGTTAGACATATTGTATTTAGTATATTAAGTCCAAGGGGGACAGAGAAAAGATGAATTTGCAGATTGAAAGGGTGGACAATTTTGTGGATTCTGATAATGTGAGTAATGGTATCTGTATTTTTGCTATGCATGCAGCCAAGGCAAAGGACTTCCGTTATAACTTGTCAGAAGTACTTCAAGGTAGGATTATAAAGGAATGTTTATATTATCTGTTGTACTTGATGGGGTTGATTTATAAAAAATATAGCTATTTTTTTTTCTCCGTAACCAAGATACTTTTATTTTCAGATAACTTTTGAAGCTGCGGTGAAATTAACTTTAGTAAGAAAATGTACTGTTACCCTTTGTTTTTGACTTCGGAAGAGGATAGGGCTGATTTTCTTTGATTTTCATTTCCTTTTTTCCCCTTCTTTTACATTGTTTTTGAATGTGCTTTGCTTCTTTCCCTTAGCTTGTGGAATTGATTCAGAAAAGAGGAAATAAGTAGCAGGAAGAAGCAGATCACCTGAATAGTGTTTTGCTGTTGATATTTACTTCTGTAGATAAGATTGTTTAATATGTTAATGCCATTGGCAAACTTCTGTGAATAACTTAACCAGGATATTGGCTTTTGTTTTCTTTTTTCTAATAAAGTTTGGGGACATTTGGTTGTCTCAAACACTTTTGAGACAACCATGAACTAGGTGACCGAGAATCTCCATATACCTAAAAACAGTTAAAACACAATACAGAAAATAAAAAGTAGAAATAGCAGCTGAGAGTTAATATAATCCACCAGTAGAAAGATCTATGAAATCCAATAGCTATCTCAATTTAGGCATGTTGTTTGGAAGCTCAGTTATAACATTAGTTCTAAACTGTATAGCAAATTATATTTTAGAGGAATTTCTTGCTTTGCTTTTCTCTTTTGTACCTTTTTTGAGGTGCTTTGGTCTTTAAAGGCCAGAAGATAACTCAAACCTCTCAAATCATTGCTAGACTATTTGAAATGGTTATGAATTGCCTCTTGGCAACTTTTTAGCAAATCTGAACAGGTTTTTTTTCCTTTTCAGTAAACAGTATTAAGTAAAATATTGGATACCCGCAGCTATTCCGGATGCAGTATTTCACAAATTTTCTTTGAACCAAGTATATCTCTACATTGCTTCTATCTGCCTGAATGCAAAGTTTCTGAAATCATAATCTGCCTTTTTAGGGAATAGATATGTAAATATATTAGTACACAATCATACATACATAGTACACAATATATTATTAGTAATTTGTTCAGAAAAGTAATATTTCTGTTGAAGTGAAAAGTTTCCACTGATGTGAAAAGAATAGAATCAAAGTTATTATATCATTTATTTTGTATAAATGTATCTATCAAATACAAATTTGTTTCTTTAATGTTGACAGATACTCTGATGTCATTTTAGCATTATGAAGGGATTTTGGATTTAAATACTAATATACTTTATTTTAAGAAAAAACAACATGTATTCAATATATATGTATATTCAAAATATCTTGTATTTGCATTTAAGATTCTAGTAACAAATATTCAACAGTTCTTCTTTTTTTCTTCTTTGCTAATTTTTTTCACCATTCAAAGATTCTGAAACAGATTCATTTCTTCCCCTTTTAGGAAAACTTGGGATCTATGATGCTGATGGTGATGGTGATTTTGATATGGAAGATGCCAAGGTTTTGCTAGGCAAGTAGATATTTTTAAAATGCCATTCAAAAATGTGACATTCAAATAGAAAGTATAATGCATTGTAAAGTTATCCAGTGTTAGTAAAGTTCTGTGATACCAACAATGTATTGCTATAGAACCCTGATGGCGAACCTATGGCACGCGTGCCACAGGTGGCACGCGGAGCCATATTAGTGGGCACGCCAGCTCAGCTCTGGGGCGCATGCACCCGCAGGCCAGCTGATTTTCGGGTCTTCTGGGCCCACCAGAAGTAGGGAAACAGGCTGTTTCCTGCCTCTGGAGGGACTGGGGTGGGTGGGGAAGGCCCGTTTTTCTTTCATACCTGGCTCCAGATCCTGTCTATTTATCTGGGAAAAGCAAAAACAGCCTTTCACACTCCCTTGGAGGCCCTACGGAGGCTGAAAGGGCCCATTTCCTGACTTCCGGTGGGACAGGAAGTGACTTTTTTGCTGTCCCCGGCATCCAAAGACTCCTAGAGAGGCTCCTAGAGATTCCTAGAGAGGCTCCTAGAGACTCCTAGAGAGGTTCTGGAGGCTGGGGACAGCAAAAAATGTCACTTCCTGTCCCACTTTCAGCCTCCGTAGGGCCTCCAAGGGAGTGGGAAAGGCTGTTTTTGCCCTTCCCAGATAAACAGGCAGGATCTGGAGCCAGGTAAGAAAGAAAAACGGGCCTACCAGGCCATCATGTGCCAGGAGGGGGGAGGGGGGTTGCGCGCACATGCGTGTGGGCACGTGCCCGCATGACGCTCCCCCTCCCCCCCCTCTCCTGGCACACGATGGCAAAAAGGTTAGCCATCACTGCTATAGAAGAATAATTTGTCTTTGATGTTGAATTTATATTTTCATCTATAGAACTAAAATACATTTTTGTGGAGGTTGCTTATTTTATATGCATTTATTTTGTTTTGTTTTTTGTTTTTTTAAAACTGTGAACTGTGAAACAATGAAACAATGATAGTGCTTGGCCCTAGGCCGATTTCTCCCTCTCAATCCCTTAATTCATTATGTAGTCTTCAAGTTCAAAAGACTTTCAGTAGGGTAAAGGAAACAAAAAAGATCAATTCTTCAGCAACCACATTTATTGTTACTTATTCTTCTTAGTGGCATGGTGGCCTAGTGATGAAGATGCTTACCTCCCATTCAGAAAGTTGAGAGTTCAATCCTAGATAGCAGCAGATATTTCTTTCTTAGGGTGCAAAGAAAAAATACCTGCATTTACTGGCCAGATGCCCCTCCGCCTAGGCATCAGGACGGCCCTCCAGCCAGTAAATGCTCAGCTCCTATCTGTCGCCCCAACTCTTATCACAAATTCAGGGATTATAGAGTCATAAAAAGAAAAAAAATCATCCTGGCATGTAAGGGTTACTGAATGATGATCTTTCATTGCTCCTGGTCACAATGAAGTATATTCAAGATAAAGGGCCCTTCAGACTTTGAAATTGACACTAGTATTGACCAAGAATTAGATCATGCTTAAGATAGATCTGTTAAAATGGGCTGCTTAATTACCTACTTAATTTACCTGTTCCGTTGATTACAGAAGTCTTCTCAGAAAATAACCATATTTGATCCAAGCTTTTGTCCTGCCTTTCTGAAAATATATATCTAATAGCTTTATAATCTGAACCACTATTATGAAGTACTAAAGTATTAAGAACTATAGAAGAAAAGGCTAAGTATGTGCAGTGAATATATATTTTCGTCTATTTTTGTTCTCCTGAGAAAAATCTTATCTATGTGGTTGTTAAGCATCAGCACCAACTTGACAGGCATGATTATTACCAGTCTATTTTTGTCATATATAGTGGCATGTTCAGTACTTCTCATAATCTGATTTACTTTTGCAATCTATAGGAAAGGGGGACATAAATTTTTTTTGCTATAATGGTTTAAGTCCTTTTGTTTTCCACTAACAGTAAAGAAAAAATATATTAGAAAATAATTTAGTCAGGTAGTTAATTATATGAGCAATTTAACTAGTGCAAAATGTTTCAGAATTGGAAAGTATCATGCTCAAAACACCCTATTCCAAATAAGTCTTTTGACATTGTCAATGCTGTTTTTATGTTATAATCATTCTAGAAATATTCGGAACTCAAAATATTTCCAAAAGGATGAGTAAGGTTGGATCAACCTTTTGGATTCAGAATGTTTTGCATATCCTATTGAAGAGGCATAATATCTAAAATGAAGCGTTTTTCTGCAAGCAATTTCAATCCCCACAGTAGTTTCCTAACTTTGATGGTGGTGGGGAGAGGGCATAGTTGTCACTACTAACTTAGTATAGATATCAGTAAATTGTTCCTCATTTAAACTTGAGTAAAGTAGGGGGCTGAAACAGAAATATCCTAGCTGTGCTCAGTAGGGGCAAACAGCAAACAACTAGACACCCAGAGTATCTATGACAGGTTTATGTTTATTTATCTTGGCATATTTTTGCAAAATCAGACATACTATTATGCGACATCACTTGTTAATATCCAGCACTTGAAAATGATGTGAAGGATTATTCACTATATATTATGCTCATGTTTTGTTTGACTGTCAACTATATGCTACTCTTAGGCTAAGATATATAGCATCCCCATCTGATAGAACTTCAGAGCCCATTGGGATCTAAATTGTAGATTGTTCTATTTCCTCCTGGGCTCTAACATATACATTGTGAACAAAAGTTTATAGTTAAGGCAGTTGAGCTAAGAACCCATTGTATTGAACCGAATTGGGGTATCCTGTAAAAATGATATATTTTTCTGAATACTAATTATTTGTATTTACCACATATGTATTTTATTACTATGTTTTCTTTTATCTGTTTTACCCAAGAATTAGATCCTATATTTTATTTTTATTTTATTTTTATTTTTTGATATGGTTCAAATTAATAAACAATTAAATTAAACAATTAATAAACTGTTTAATAATTATATGTTAGATGAAGTTACCCGCCTGTATTTTGAAGTTCAAAGAACTTCGAATCTGAGTTTTCTCATTTATGAATAATATAATGAGACATTGTAATCTCTTAAATTTTGAAAAGCTAACCCCATAATATTACTATACAATTCTTCTGTATTATTCACTCAAAACATAAAGTCAGCTAACTATGGAAAATAACCAGGAAAAAAATGTCTGCTTTGTAGGCACTTTTTGTTTAATGTCATGCAAACATGTCTCATTGGGACAACCATAAACTGGATGATTGGGAATTGTTATAGACATCATGCAGACATGTATTCCATTCCCAGATATTGTTCTAACAGTTCTCATTATTCACCCTTTACCTTGCCCAAATCAGTGAATTATCTATAAGGACAACACATGGAGCTCATAGCACCAGTTGTTAGAAATCTTAATTGTTCCTGAGAGCACAGTTTTTCTCTTAGGCAATAAAATTTCAGATATGACCAATAAGGTTATTAAATTTTAACGTTAGCTATGACTTACAGAAATCCTCTGATGCTTTCCTTATACTATTAATTGCTTCAGACTTTATATGTTTTATCTTATTGTTGTTTTATGTTGTTGCTTTACATCTTATGTGTTTTATGTCTTCTAAATATTGATCATGGATTGTAAATAAATGAATATATTTCACCTGCAGCTTGACAGAGATGGGATAATTCTATTCCTTTGCCTTAAATGGCAAAGTAATATATAAGCTTTACAAGAAGTACACCATTCCAATTACTGTAAATTGCTTATAATCCTCAATGTATAGTTACAATGGAGCCTGCCTATTACAGTCATAGGCCATGATGATCATAAAGCAGATCATCATATGACTGATCTGATTTCACAACCTTTTTATCATGACAGTTGTTAAGTGAAACACTACAGTTGTTAAGAGATTCCATTGTTCACTATGGGGCATTTTGCCAAAAATCAGAAATAAATATGGATGGATGGATGGATGGATGGATGGATGGGAGGAAGTAAGCAAGCATTTCTGGCTCTCTCAGCCAGCTTCCTACACAAGCAAAGTCAGTGAAGAAACCAGCAGGAAGTTGGGTGTTGATCTTGCTCCCACTGCTTTTTTGCTTGCTCCTGCTCCTTTTTTTTCTGTTTATGTAAAGAAATCTTTGAAATGGCCCAATGGGTCACGGGTTGTCATGAAAACCATGACTAAATGAACAAAAAGATTAGTGGCCCAACTTTGGGACAGTCTGTGTGAAATGGATTATCCTAATGTTTCTCAACACTTTCCTTCATTATTCAAACTGCTTACCAGAAATTCATTTTTACCCAATGTAGGTAAAACATTGCTAGAACAACAGATAGATAAAAGGATAACTTTTTGGTAGCTGATGTGCCAGTTGCAGTCCTACTTAATGCAGAGAAGCTAGCTATAGTAATCTGTGCTCTCATTAATATGCATTTTACCTAGGCCCACCCTCATAATTTATTCCAAAATTGCAAGTGTCTAGAATGTGGCAGCTTGCCTACTGGATGGCTCCTGCAGTGGGAACATATTAATATCATCCCCCATTCCCCTGCCGGTCCACAAAGCTGAAAATGGTGGGGAAATCTGCCCTACTAGTACTGATGATGTTACCTAGTTTGGATAATGAAATGTCTGCAAGAAAACAAGCTCAGAGAGCACTAAGGATCCGTCAGATAAAAGAAATTTTGAAACATTGAGAGAAAAATGATGTGGGATTGGGGGGGGACACAACTGACATCTCTGTATCAGTCTTCATTGGGAAAGAAGTTGCTAGAAATCTAAGAACAGATAAAAATTGTAGATGATATACTATTTTAGAGCTATAAAAATATTAACAAATGATTAGTCCTGATTATATATCCGAAGCCAAGAACTGAAATATTAAATTGCTGAGTTCCTAGGAAAAACTGAATATTAAATTAGCACAATAAATAAATACCATATTTTTTTGGAGTATAAGAGGCACTGGAGTATAAGACACACCTTAGTTTTGGGGGAACAAAATAAGAAAAAAGTTGATTGGTAGATAGATTGGCTTCCCAGAATACCCCCAATCAGCTGTTTCCAGAGGTGAATTTTAGCAACAGGTTCATTGATTGTGAGCTCTGTGCCTTGCTTTTTTTTTTCTGCCTCTGAAACTTCTGAAACTGTTTCAGAATAAAAAAAAATCTGCCTCTGAAAGCCTCCGAAACAGAGCTTCAGGAAAAAAAAAAAGGCTTTTTTCTGAAGCTTCTTTCAGAGGCTTTTATTCTGAAGGACTATCTGTATTCTGTTCAATCTCCTTTTTTTGGTATTGGTATGTAGATTAACCTCTTCTGTAGATTTGGTATGTAGATTAACCTCTCCTGATCTGTTGGTTATTGTGTCATTCTCCAGATTTATTAACATAGTTTGGTTAGAAACTACTGATCCTTCTTTTGTTGCTTGCCATATTATTTTAGATAAAACCTTTCAGAGGCTTTTTTTCTGAAGCTTCTTTTAGAGGCTTCTTTCAGCCTCTGAAATCTCCGTTTGCGAGGCTTGGCGGGGCTACATTCAGAGTATAAGACGCACCCAGATTTTCACCCTTTTTTTTGGAGGGGAAATGGTGTGTCTTATACTCTGAAAAATACTGTAGCCATTGTAACATCTGTTTTAAAATGAAAATTACAAATAATTAGCATTGGAGGCCAGCTAATTAATTTATGATTAATTAATTAATTAATTGGTGGAAAACGTGTATGATAGAATTAAAAATAGAGCAAGCACTCAAGGAAAATAAGATTAATTTAGAAGGATAGGCTGTACAAATGTTATGTATTTGTAATATTTATAAATATTACATTAAATGTGAAAATATTTATGAAATATATAGATCATAAATTTGGTTCTAAAATTTTAACTTCCAATAAATCAATAATTAATCATAATAGATGATGATGATATGATGATGATGATGATGATGATGATGATTATTATTATTATTACTATGTTGCTTTGCATGTAAGCTGAGAGCTTATGCACCAGAGACAAATTCCTTGTTTGTCTAATTCACACTTGGTCAAATAAAGTATTCATTCATAATTATGGTAATGGTAAACATTTCTTGTGGTTCGTGGAAATAAATAGTACTTTTTTGTAGGACTTATGATCTTTTATTCATTGGTAAAAAGTCTTCTTCAAACTATGTGATGGCTTCAGAAGAGTATTAAAAAATGATGAATGATCTTCAAATAAGTAGCCAGTAACATTAAATGCAGATGTCAGGTTTAGACATAATTTTGAGTGCTAGTTGCTGGAGATAAATGATGGATGAAGGATTTTGCAAATTTAGCTAGCCTAATCTGGATCCTTTTTAGTACTCTAGTACTGCAATACCAGGAAGAACTCTGCTAGATATTTTCTTATAACTATGCCAGTTGAAATTTAATCAGTTTTTGGGAACATTAGATTGGAGAAACCTAGTTTAACCACTGGACTGTGAACTCATTCAATCCTTGATCAAGTAGATCTTTCTTTGGATTGGCATTTAGACTACTTTGTTTTTAACTTTATCTTCTTTAGTGCTATCCTTGTTTTTTTTTTTAAATGTCATGAAAGAATATGCTTGTCACCTTGTCACTTTATTTTCAATAGAGTAGCAATAATAACAAGAGTTCAACAGCACTTTGAAAACAAACTTATTTTCATAAGCAAAATTATACTTCGTCAGATTCAAAAGATAGTAAACTCAGTAGAGGCAATGTAGAGGCTTATATGTATATTTGTATGTATACATATCTGTATTTTGTGTGTGTGTGTGTATAGGTATATGGAGAGGAGAGGGAGGGAGACAGACAGACAGAGGGAGAGAGAGAGAATTTATATGTGTGTGTGTCTGTTGGACATTTTCCCATAATCTATAAATAGAATCATTTCATCCCTTGACACTTTTATTTTTCATTTTCTCTTACTAATTTCTTCAAATATCTTTTTAAAAATATTCTATTCTAGTTAATCTAGGATCTCTTAAAGCTTTCTAGATCAAGATTTTTCTTTCTACCTAATACTGCCTTTTCTCTCTCTTCTTTTCCCTTTATTCTTGTATAGGCCTAACCAAAGATGGCAAAAATGAAAATATTGATTCACTTGAGGAAGTTCTTAATATTTTAGCAGAGGAAAGTTCTGATTGGTTTTATGGCTTCCTCTCATTTCTCTATGATGTAATAACTCCTTTTGAAATAATAGAAGAAGAAGAGAACGATGCAACAGATGATGTTGATGGTACGTCACAGAATGAAGGGGTTCAAGGAAAAAAGACATGTGTTATTGTGGATTTGCAGAATCAGTGACTTTGGTTCATCGAACAATTCATTGATGAATGGAAATGTCCATAAAATTAACTAAGTGCAAAAAGGGGCTGGAGTAAAACAGGGTAAATCCCTCTTATGGACAGATCAATTGTATGAAGACTTGCTATCTAAACTCTTTTAGAAATATACAGTCAAAAGGCAAAGTGAAATAACATTTGTCAGTATTAATCCAACAGTATCCTAACTAGTGTGATTGGTTTATGTCTGCCTTTGCACTAAAATGCACAAGCTCTAATAATAGCCTACATTACTAATCTGTAAATGGTTCTTTTTTCTAACAAATGTTTAATTGGCTGTAAATATTTAGGCATGTCTGGCAAATTGTGTATATATTGATACTCTAGATTTTAAGATTCTGCCTACCATAACATTAAATTAGAGAACTATTACTGAATTTAGTATCAGTAATTCTTTCCTAATTTTTTTAGTTTCTTTGATTTTACAGAACGCATATTGAGAATAGTTGTTAACATTTGTTATCTGACTAATAAACTATTTATTATTTAAAACCAAGCATGCAACTTCTATAGATTTTTAAAACAGGTTTCAGTCACTTACTTCTTCATATATTACAATTATTTCAAAGGCAATTTGTTTGTTTAAAAAACTGGATATTTTATGAGAATAAGAAACTGTAAATAAATAAATATACCCCTACCCCACCATGTATATATGTGTTTTTTGTAATTCTGAACATATTAAAGATAGTCAGTACAAACTGACTTTCAAAGTGGTGGCTGACTTGGGTTTGATTTTATTCCTCGTCTTAACCCTGGCCTCATAAGGAGATAATTGATTCAGACTCTTGAAATCCAACTATTTCTCAATGCCTATGCACTGGATTCCCTTTGTGGAAAATGTGAACTTTGAGAAGGAGAGAATCCAATCTCCTGCACTACATGCACATCGCTGAATAAATACTGAACTTTGCAGAGCAAGGATTAGTCTTGTAAACAGTAGCAGTTTTAATTATTTGTACTAACATTGCTGTAAGGTTTTACATAATATTTATAGCTTACAAGAGAGATCTGTAATTTTTATTGGTTGCCTTACTTGATAATACTGAGCATGTAATTGTGAAAACCTGCTTTTAGTTTCTGCTTGTTTTGCTGACATACTAATATGTAAATAATTTGCATAAAATTTTTCATTTTTATCTGTTCCAATCAAAAATTATCAACTGAACCCTGGATTTCTGTGACAACCTTCAACTGTATCTGATAGAAACAATGAGTTTCCAATCACATTATACTTTTTTAGTTATATACATGTAGTATATTTTGTATCATTAGCTACCATAGAAAACCTTAATTGTACAGTAGAATGAATTGTAACAAAATGATATTTGTAGTCTAGATTTTACTTTGCTAACTCTTTTCATATACGCAAATGTTTATATCATTAATACTGCACATTAAATTTATTTTTAGTGTATTTTAGCTGTACTCAAAGATTCCCAGACTCATTAGGAAGGGAAGGTCAGAATCAGCTTGTTGGATTCATGTTCTCATGTTACGTTCTTCCCTTCACATTTATAGAGCAAGGCTTGAAATAGATGGCCTGGATTATTTATGAAAGCTCATGGAATAGAACTCTGTATAAAAGGATTTTAAATTGCATATGAAACTTAACAAAAATAGAGCAAGATCTCTCCCAAATATGTGAAAAATTGATGGAGGTTGATTGAAGGTTACAGATTATGAGAGATTCTTCCCACTCAGATGGCTATTTTAGGTAAGCCTAAATATGCAAATAGAACCAAATTCCTATTTGTAAATGATCTTTATTCACAACCTATTAGCCGATATATCAGGCAGTCTTGGTCCTACATTATTGATTAAACTAACCATATTTACCTTTAAAATAATTTTAGAATTTGCTTTATTTTTTGTTGGGGAGATTAAATATAAATATGATTTCAGTTTATATAAATTTTACTAACTTGTGGAAGAATGTTAAAAATACTTTGCCTCAATTGCCTAATATTTAAGACTAACTCGGTATTGTAAGATTCTGCTAAGGGATATAATCTGTTATTTCATGAAATTGATTTATAATTGTTTCTGAATTGCACTTGAAACAATGGCAGTTGGGCCCCGGGCACTGAATATTAAAAGCCCAATTAGGTTTGAGATAGAATGGAACAGAGAACTTAATGAATTTAACTGAGCTTTTCAGAACTTCATAATATACAGTGTGGGTATAACCTTCAATCCTCTGTCTATAACAGTATTTTCCATGCTGAAGGATTTCTTTGGCTTTAAATGGGTATACTCAATCTAAAGGTTATAAAGGCTATGCTCCAAAAAGTAAGTATTGTAGGAGCATGACAAAACTTTAATCTGCATCATGATATTTTCTTATTTTACATTTTAAATATAGCAATTTGTTGGCAATGTTTACACTCAAGATTTTCAAGAATCTTGAATCTAGAATATAATGAAAATCTTTGATAATAGGTGAAATGCTGTGTGAAAGGAGGAACCTGTTTAATTTCAACTGTTCAACTACAATCAGCAGTACTGACAAAGACTGAGAGGAGTAGTATTTTGGCATGAATGGGAGATATTAGATTGTCTTCAACTTGTGCCCCCCTGTCTTTTCAAACACCTCTGAGACACCACCTGACCTCTGAGATCTGGCAGGCCCATATCCTCATGGCCTTCCAAAAAGCTTTGTAGACCTGGCCTTTCTCATACGCATTGGGATAGTGTGTGGCTGGAGCCCAGGAAACCTGTCTGTTGGTTATGAGGGATGTTTGGAAACACCAATAGTTTTTATGTAGGTTTTATGTTTTTTTATTGTTTTAGTATATTGTTTGTAAAACATCCAAGATGTTGATACGTAAGATGTGTAATTATAGATCTTATAAATAAACTTAAACTAAAATAAACAGTTTAGAATCATGGGATAGGTGTGATGTAGCTATTACTTCTGCAGCTTGTTTAACACACACTTCTAAAGAAAAGAACAATTTCAAGGCTGTACTTATCTCAATGACATATATATGAATCATGCATTACTTGCTCTCAACTGATGACTCTCGAATCAGTTTTCTGTGAACTATTACCAATTCATATATTCATGTGTCCAGCATACTTTTCTAATGTAGTTGACATGTCAGAGCCCAGACTGCATTTATTTAAGATTCCTTTATAAACATATTTGATCCTAACAGTATCTTTCAATCCAATCCAATGACTGCAACAAATTAAATCTTAGTACAGTTATAATTAGAGATAATTACCAACAGAAAAAGTGAAATTGGAATTCCAAGTCTAGTAACATGAATAAACTAATGTCTACTTGAATAAAAATTGGGATGTTTCCTTATCCTACTTTATTAGCAGTAAAAAATACGTTAGTCAAAAGGAGATATTAGACAAATCTTGTGCATTAAGTTTTTTCTAGCTTTACTGAATAATGAAAAATATAAACATAGAATATTAATAACTTCATGGTGAAATATTTCTGGTGGAAATTTTATGAAATGTTCTAAAATAATGTTTGCAACCTATTTCCATTTTTAAAAATTCAGGAGTAAAACCTGGAGAGATTATCAAGAGCAAAGTCAAAGGTACTTTACTACCAAGACTTAGCAATGTTTATTGCTTATTGATCACTGATGCCTGCAGTGCATGAGTTTTGTCATGTTAATAATTATGCGTACTAACTTTGGATGCTATCATACAAATTTCAAATGTGGTCTATTTTACTAAACAAATTTTCAAAAGACTCAAGCAGTTTATTATATTGATATTCTGTTTTTGCTTCAATAGCTCAAGGTACTTTGCATTGTGCCTCCAAAATATATAACATTTTTATCACTATGCCATAATAGAATCTCTCCTGAAAACAGTTATGTATTATAAATGTATAGAAGCAAGTTTCTAAGTACATACCAACTAGCTGGAGAAAAAAAATAAAATGCGTTTACTGAGATCTATCAGCTGGAGTTATATATAATTATAGTTTCAAAAACACGTACAACTTTTATAAATTATCTTTCTAATGATATAAACAAAACTTTGGATTTATTTATCCTGGTGCTTGCCAAATATTTAATTACTTTTTGTCTATCAAATGTGTAAACTCTTGGTTTATAATTTTACTCTTGTAAAACATTTGGGCAAGCAGTATAATCAGACGAATTGATAGGTTCCCCATTTTATTTATGGTAAGTGAAAATGTGTTTTAAATCCCTTTTAGTAGTATTATACTCTGAAAATATATAAGGGATTTATGGGAAAGTGATCAGCCTTTCCTACAAAAGGATGATACCTTTGAGAATTGCTTTATATGTATACTTAGGATATAATAGTGATTATTTTAGCATATTAGCATGAAGAATTTTTTGGGGGGAAAACTATATGATAAAACACACACTTTATTTATAATACCATTTGACATTAATACATTTATCTTCAATTATTCTTAAGAGTTACAACAGCTTTTGAGGCTCAGACAGTGTATTAGAAAAAAATTAAGGGTTAATAATATCTTGGCAGATTGATGAATATCGGCCTGGATGAATGCCTAGTGAGAAGAACCATTTGGAAAAGTCTTTGATTCAGTTTGTCTATCTTAACATTGATGATTCAAGACTATTTTTTCTTCAACTGAATTCACTTATGGTTTTGGAGTGCCACAGTAGTTATGGCAACAGAAAATTATGCAAAATGGCTATTTTCAGGAAATAATCATTCATGCATCTGTGAATTGTTTACCCATACCTAACTTCCATGGTTGCTAATGAATATTGTTTTGAGATACTCCAGGCATGGAAGCCAGTATTTGAGTAAAATTAGATTTGATATGCCTTGTAGCACTAACAAATTAATTGTATAACACATTTTTTTATATTTTAAATTTCTCATATTGCAGTCAGAAAAAAATCTTGTCAATATTAATTTATTGGGGAATAACATAATGAAGTTTAACTTGAGTAACATAGATGTGCATCTCAGTATCTTCAATAATTTACCTAAATCTATTAAAAATAGTGCATTCTTTTCCTATTTTATCATCATAAAACACTGATTTCTAAGAATGTTTTACTAGGCCATTATTAAATTCAATTAAATAATTCTAATTGAAGTTAACCACAAGAGGATATTTTTGATGTTGGACTAACCACATTCAGTGTCTATCATGCCATTAAGTTGCTGAAGTTAATGCCAGTGCTGAACTAAACACATTTTCTAAAAAAAGACTTAACATCAACATTTCCCAGCTGGTTCCTTGTGGATGTATAGAACCTACACATCACAGCTAGCATAGTCATTGCTATCTCCCTCCCTCCCTCCCTCCCTCCCTCCCTCCCTCCCTCCCTTTCTTTCTTTCTTTCTTTCTTTCTTTCTTTCTTTCTTTCTAAACTAATATAGCCATCCAGCTTATAGATATGAATCTGAATGGCCCAGGCAAAATCAAAGTAACTGCCCAGCAATATAATATATAAATAACCAAATATTAATCAAAATAACAGTAATATTGAAATTTGAAACATCAGAATAAAGTTTTGGGTAGCTTAAAATACAGTAAAAATTTTAAAACAAAAATTTAAAATAATAAAAACAGTTATTAAAACAAATAACATTAGAGTACCAGCTGAAATAACTGATATCTGAGCAATGACATCTGACCAAAACATCTTCACTTGATATTAAAAAGCATAGTAAAATTCATGTCAAGTATATTTCACTGAGAAAGATGTTCCATAGATCAGGTGTCCCCAAGCCCATTGGTTATTGCTTGAGAACTGGGCCACACAAGCAGCAAGGGAGCTCATAAAGCTCCATTTGCACAAGCGAATGCACATATGTGAAACCATCTCCTCCCCTCACTGCCACTGCTGTCAGTCTACAGAGCTGAAAAGGTTGGGGACCGCTGCCATAGACTGCTACTGAAAGGGCCTGGTTTGAGTAAATTGCTATACCTGCAGCATACCTCGGATTTCAGTGTACATAAATGAACATATAACAGAGTAGTAAAAGTAGAAACAGAAGACTAGGGTTTTAGTCTTATACTACCCAGTTTCATTCAGTAGTCTTCCTGTAATTGTTTTAGTTTTATAGTTCAATCACTTGTCATTGTCATTTGCGCACTTCACAGTTGGATTCAGACAAGCAGAGTCAATGGAATAGCCTTCAGTAAATTGCAAGACCTCACATGTCTCTCTTAACAACAATGTCACTTAGTGCAGATTCCAGTTGTGGTTATTAAACAAGGACCAAACTATATTATATTGTGTAAGTGTTGTATAAAGGTAACCCTACAACTTAAGAAGACAGATGTGACAAAATTTAATTTTAAACACTTAAGTAGGAAGGACATCAACAAGGACAATGAAGCAACCCTAAGAGACACTTCCCCACAAAAGTAAACAAAAGGCAGAAAAGGCTATAAATTATGTACATTTTCTGCTTCTACTAATATTGTGTGATCAGCTTATTTTGAAGTGGAAACATGAGATCATGATTTGAACTTTGAATGGATATGCATTTGGCATGCTAATACATAGTGTCTTATTTTTTTAAAAAAATATTTTCCTTTTTTTAAATAATGAAAAAGTGATCAAAGAATCAGCCAAGAAAACAAAAGAAAAGCCGCAATTAAAGAAAGAAGCCAAAGAAGAAGAAAAGAAGAAGACTAAGAAAAAAATTGAAGACTTTGATATAAAGGATGAGAAAATTGATGATAAATCAAAGAAAGATTCTCATAAAATTAAGCAAGAAAGAAAAACTGGAAAAGAAAAATCAGAGTTAGACAAAAATCATAAAGATAAAGATATGAAAGTATTAGCTAGTGACAAAGATAAAGAAGTAAGGAAGTTAGCAAAAAGTCTTTCTAAAGTATCTGAAGAAGATAAAAGAAAAAAACCAAAGTAACAATTCTTAATGTCTGATAGTGCTTTAGTTAAAAAAACAAAAGAAACCATTGATATTTCATCTAATACAATTTTTCTTGAGTTGGTTGGAATAAACAAAAATACATGCTTATTTCCACCCCAGCCTTGGTATATGTGTGAATTTATAAACATGCAATATTCCAGTTGTACATAGCTTGTTTACTTATATTGTATTGTGATCAGTTATACAATGGAATTTTATTTTTGCTACACAGTATGTCACACAAAAAAGGCTAATGTAAAAATAAAGAGACTGAAATGTTTGAAAGTAATATTTAATTTAGAACAATATTTCATACCAATTCTTAGAAGTGTAATGGAAAAATAAACTTGGATTTGGTTCTCAGGTTTCTGTCTTTGTATGTGTGTATATGCACAAACATCCATTATAAAAAGCATGGATTCAATAACCTAAAATATTCCAGATGTTACTTATTTTTGGCTCCCAGCATCCCTCACTATTAAGCTATGTTGGCTGGGACTACTGGAATGCAATTTCTATAATAACTGGGATGCCATAGGTTGCTTTCCCTGTTACAGATTCATCACAATAAATAACCTCATTAGATTACATACTCCATAATATTTTCTATAATGAATTACTTAACTGTATCAAAGATAAGTGGTTTGAAAATATAAACCATGACAGTGAATTTAGAATGCATAAACTTGATCAAAATGCTGATTTCAACTATCCTTTCACAATAATTTTTCCATAATGTTTTCTTCTTAGAAAACCAATTCGATCTTTTGGGGGAGAAAATTGAATTTTATGGTTGTATTATAGTTGTTGTTTTTTTTAAAACCATTGAATAGCGTCATCATGTGCAAAAAGTAATTAGTGACTTTTTAGAATTGCTTTCCACCAAGAAAAACCTTACAGAAAAAAAGATGTACTTCAGAAACATACCATATATGAAAAAATAATGGAGATACCCAGGCCGCATTTCAGAAGCACTTTAAATGGTTAGTTAACATTTGAACATGTAGATAAAGCAGGTGTTTTCCTAATGGCTTTGAAGTTATGCCTTGAATTTGCAATGCATAAATTATTATATTTTAGGTGATGACATATATGCAATTTAGAAAAGAATGTGGAATATTTTACTTTTTATTTTGAGAAGATAGCTTTAGTGATTTATCTAAAAATATTGAAAAATATTGTAAGGGTGTGTGCTTGAAGAATGCATTTACAGTACATAATAGTATTAATCTAGTTGTTTGATACAAATTCTTAAATGAAAATATTAACTTGAAATAGAGGAAGATAAGGGGGAACAAAATGAATAATATGCAACCACAGAGATCTTTGTATTTCTGTCATACTATATTTTTTGCAGTTAAATGAGAGATAGAAAAGATTTTCACAATATAGAAACCTCTTCGAAAATTTAAGAACATGTGGTGTACATGAGCCAGTGATGATGCCATTTGTCATGGAAAAGAAAGATTATATAACATTTTCAGAAAACATTTAGGAATAGCAATCATTTCTTCCAAATATATTTTCAAAAGGCATTTTTGCCTGGCCACCAGCAAGGACCTATAGACACTGTACTCTATAATAAATGGAAGGCACCCGATTGCTTAGATGTATAGACAGTCCATGGAGTCTCACTGTAAATATTTTTAATTCATTTTTGAAGAATTTAAAGATTTTTGAATGAATTTTGACTTTTATGACATGTTACTCTACATTTATATTGTAATATAGTACACTGAAAATAATTCATATCTTAAAAGGAAATAAGATAATGAAACCTGTTCCTGTCACTTATGCACATTCAGTTTGTTTATTTGAAGAGATGAAATTCAATAAAAACATCTGAGCAGAAGAATTGTTCAATTCCTTTTTATTCAATGTTAGAATATTTAGTTACAAATAGGCTATCTAAGAAATACAGGTAGCAATACAGAGAGTTCTGGCTTAATAGTGGTAATTAGGAATAGCAACTCATTAAGTGAGACATGTGGCTGTTGACGTACAATAAAAGTTGTGGCAGTTCCAGTTAACGTTATACAAATCCTGCATAATGGTTAAGCACAGCTATGTGTGATCGCTGTTTGCAACCTCCTGCTGGTGAGGGGGTCCTTGGTGCTTTCTGAGTTTGGTTGTTTTCTTGTGGATGTTTCCTTACCCATACTAGGTAACATCATCATCAGCATGATGATGACACGTCCACAAGAAAACAACCAAGGACCTCTTATTTCAACCCTGAGCACCAAGGACCTCTTATTTCAACCCTGAGCTACAAATATTCTCCTTATTGACTCTGCTGGTTTCATCATTGACTTTGCCTACTGTAAGTTGGTGGTGAAAGTTGCAAATGTGAAAATGGGATGCTGCAGTATTTGTGAGTTGGTTGTCAGCACCAAGTTGCTATTGTGTTACCACAGGGATGCTCCAATGGCAATAATTATGAGGATTATGGTTGTAAATCTTCCTCTCCAGAATTGTTGTAATTTTGAACCAATTGCTGAATATGTGGTCATAAACTACTTGCAAAAATTTAAGGTAAAAGATAGTCTATCTTATTGCACATTGGGAATTTGTTACATATGGGAACATTGAAAATTTAGCTATTTCTCTTTTCTGTCTAACTATAGAGGTACAATATATAATCATTCTTTGTGCTATGTACATAGCTCCTTTTTGTCTGTGTTTCTTGCTGCTGGGTGTGCAGTATGAACATAACTCATCATCTCCAATGCTCAAGAAACCTCAGGAACTATTCTGTTAAGTGAAGTAAAGGATTTTTTCTATTCACTTCCAGCAGGTTGAAGTCTACTTTAACATCCTTTAATCTATTGCATTTTATTCATCAGTGAATGAAAGGGACAGAGCTGGAAAATGTTGGGAGTAACAAATTCAAGATTGTACTAAATGAAGTTGTACTGCCAGTTGATATTTTATCTCACAAAATCATGCACACATATAGACATAATTTTAAAGAGATTTCCATGAGACAGTGGTCTTTTAATGTCTCTCATTGTATTCTAGGCATCTATACTAGAAATCAGTTTGGTAATACGATATAAACAATGTTCAAAGGAAGTTGGGAATAAAGCCAGTGAATGCACATAGAAAGCAATTCCTTTTAAATAGTTGCTATAATATTTTTTTAAATGTTTTTTAAAAATTTTAAATGTAAGCTTAAAACTTAAATTGAAGATGACATGACTTTCTGGAGGTGGTAAGTATTTTTCACCTGGTTTGGTGTCCCCATCTTAATTAATTAATTAAATGTCTACACCTCCCATATCACCTTACGTGGTTTGCTAATAATGATACCTACTTGGATCAAAATCTTGATGCAGAGATTAAAGTTAACTTTATAACTAAACAATGCAGGACTTAAGGAAAGATCTGTCTCAGAACAGCCAATGCCAAGAAGTGCTGAAGATGTTATCCCACCTAAGGAAAAGCCACATGTGAAAACAGGTAAGCCCTTAATAATACAAAAACTTCAGAATATGAGATCTGCAATCACAACATTTCACCACTATTGCAAAATTACAATATTTATTCTGTGCTTCCTGTGAGATTTTTCAGACCTTACAACATTATAGTTAATTTCTATTTAACATGCTCTTTGTTTTTACAGGTTTTTTAAAATAAAAGCAGTGAAGGGTGGTTTTTTTTTTTTTTGCTGATTGATATAATCTTCAGAAATTATTCCAAAATCAATATTTCATAGAAGTGAATTGTAAGTCAGATATAATGCCTATTTCAGATGCAAAATGGCAGCTACAGTTAGAGGAAATTGGCTAAGATGTATAACTATTTAATTGTTAATTTAATAGTTTAGTTAATAGTTATACATGAAATGATTGTAAATGAGTTTTTAAATAGATGCTTTGAAATATCAATAAAACATCCTACTTAAATTTACTAATATAGAAACAAATGCAAAGGACCACCATTAAGGAGATGGCCAGTTTAAAATTTGCTGTTATTGTGGGTATGTTTCAGATATATTATATGAAGAGAGTGATTTGCTGAAATTAATAAGCCAGGTTGAATGTAGAAATGTTGACTAATTGGTGAAATTGCAGAGATGAAAATGCTAGAATTATTTTCAAAAGCCACAAATTGCATAGCAAGAATATACAACCGTGAAGGTTCTGTCTTAGATAATCCCTCTTAGGCCTTGCTCATTGGTGGAGTTAAAAGGCAAGCCACCTTCCAAAGCTTTTAATGTCCAGTCTGTTCATATTAGGAATGACATTCTAGCAAATACTTGGACTAAAGCCATTTAAAGCTTTATAAAGTAACAACTAAAGAGGGCTTTGAAATAAATTGGCAACCATTGTAAATCACAAGGAAGAGAGGTGACTGATTTCACAGTTATTGGAATTTCTAAGTAATTTTCAGGAAATCTCCATGTAAAAACATAGTAATCTACATAACGTCACATAGCCATATTCATACAGCGCTCATGGGATGCAGTAATTTGTCTGAAATACAAATTCTATTTTTACCTTTGGCCCCATAATGATACACTATTTTAATCCTGGAATCTGTTCCAGATCTTAAGGGTCCCTTAAAACCTGTTGTCTTATCAAAGATAAAGTATAATTAAGTATTTTGCTTGTAGGCTATGCTTGCTTATCCTCAGATATGTCAAAATACAACTTAGAAATGTATTAAGATGAAAATTTCAGGAATACATTTTTACATTAGGTAACAAATTTCATTCCAAACCCTAAATATAGCAAAACTGCTTACACTGTAAAACTGATGGATTGAGATCAGTTGCCTTATCCAATTTACTTTCTTTTCTTCAACTGAAGTTTTTTATTATGATTTCTGTTTAATATATACATTTGCAAAATACATGAATTGGTAGCTTACATAAATAAAATGTAGTATGTTACAAATATATATATATATATATATATATATATATATATATATATATAT
>WNWU01017322.1:0-19892 GCA_012654045.1 Ptyas mucosa | reverse complement strand
ATATATATATATATATATATATATATATATATATATATATATATTCTATCTTAGATTAATAGTATTGAATAAAAAAAATTGTAACAGGAAAACAATAAAAATATTTGTTGAATAAGATTAAATATAATATTTTCATTTTTTTAAAAAAATGTAAATGTTTTGCATTTTTTTAAATTTGAAAATGATATCCCATATAATCTTGCTTCAACTTATTCCAGGCACTGGAAAAAGTTGAAGCAGGTGTAAATAGTGGTAGAAAAATCCAAACAGCAAGTTGTATGGCTGTTTTGAGCTCAGATATATCAGTTTTTAGTTTTCTCAGATCATTGGAAGAAGCTTTAAGTATATTTTAAAAAGTTGTTAGAATGCTTTAAAAATATAGAATGAACCAGAAAGGCAACATCTGAAATGCCAATGTAAAACATAGATTATGTAGTTGATAAAGACTGACAATTACAAACTATTTTAAGGGTAAAACATATTAATTTTTCTCTAGGTATTTATTTTCCATTTTCTGTTACTTCAAATTCTGTTCATAATTTTCAGTAATTGTTGATTTATTTTCTAAACTTATGCAGAACACATACATGTTAAAACAGAACCTGAAGATGAAATTGAGGCCTTACTACATGAACTTCTTGACTCACAACTTGGTATGAATGTATCCTAGATTAATTTTTTTTCAAATGTGTGGATTCTTCCTTTTTTAAAGAATAATAGCAGGCCACTATTTTGATCTATGCAAGATAGTTTATAACATACCTTTCTGTTTATTCCTCTGTTGCGTTGACAATTATTTATTTCTGAGATGGAAAAATGTCTTTGCACAGCATATAGAACTTTCCTATGATAACAGTAAATGTTTCTGGCATTTACTATTCATACTTGGACTTCAGTAAGGCATTAGACAAAGTAGACCACAACCTATTTTTTGGTAAGATAGAAAAATGTGAGATGGAAAACATCACTACCAGATGGATATGTAACTGGTTGATCAACTGCACTCAACATGTAGTCCTCAATGAAACTACATCTACATGGAGAGACGCATGCAATGGGTTACCCCAAGGTTTTATCTTAGGCCCAGTACTCTTCAATATTTTCATAAAAGATTTAGATAAGGGGATAGAAGGGGAGCTCATCAATTTTGCAGATAACATCAAGCTGGGGGCAGTAGCCAATACTTTAGAAGATAGGCTTAAGTTCCAGAAGGATCTGTATAGACTTGAACACTGGATCCTATCCAACAAAATGCAGTTCACTGATGAGACTTTAAACTTAGATGAGAAAAATGAAATGCACAGGAATAGAATAGTCGGTACCTACCTCATCAGCAGTATCTGTCAGAAAAGGATCTAGGACTCCTAGTGGACGATTATTTAAGTATGAGCCAGCAATGTACTGCAACTGCCAAATATCCAGCGCAGTTCCAGGCTAGAGGGATAGAATCAAAATCACATGAAGTGTTAGTATTTTTGTACTGCTTTGGTAGGGTCAGTCTTAGAGTACTGCATCCAGTTTTGGTCATCATACTACAAAAAAGATGTTGAGACTTTACAAAGAGTGCATAGAATACAGAAATGATTAGGTGGCTGGAGGTTAAACCATATGATGAATGGTTTGAAGAACTGGGTATATCTAGCAATCTTCCAATATTTAAGGGGTTGTCACCCCGAAGGGAGGGGGGCAACTTATTATCCAAAGCATCTGAGGGCAGGAAAAGAAGCATAAAGTGTTAGTACCAGTTTATAAAGCCTTGGTAAAACCACACTTGGGATATTGCATCCAATCTTGCTCACCATAATATAAAAAAGATGTCGAGACTCTAGAAAGAGTGCAGCGAAGAGCAACAAAATGATTAGGGGTTTGGAGGCTAAAACATGAAGAATGGTTGCAGGAATTGGATATGTCTAGTTTAATGACAAGAAGGACTAGGGGTAACATGATAGCAATTTTTCAATATCTAAGGGGCTGCCACAAAGAAGAGGGGTTCAACATATTATCCAAAGCAGAAAAGGCAGAACAAGAAGCAATGGATGGAACTAATCAAGGAGAGAACCAACACAGAAATTTTCTGAGTTTTAATCAGTGGAATTAATAGTGGAATAATAGTAGAATAAAGCCTTTCCACTGAATTAATCAGTGGAAAGGCTTGCCTCCAGAGGTGGGTGCTCCATCACTGGAGGTTTTTAAGAAGAGATAGGGCAGCCATTTGTCTGGATTAGTATAGGGCAATGATGGCTAACCTTTTTGACGTCAGGTGCCAAAAGCGGGGGAGCACAGCGAGGTCGCCCACGTGTGCCCACACCCATAATTCAATGCACCCCACCCCGTGCATGCGCCCCCCACTTTTAGCATATGATGGCACAGTGGGCCTGATAGGCCTGTTTTTCACCCTCCAGAGGCTTTCTAGGAGCCTGGGGAGGACGAAAATGGCTTTCCCCACTCCCACGGAGTGTCCTCCGGAGGCTGGAAAGAGCCCATTTCCCAACTTCTGGTAGGACTGAAAGGCCCAAAAATCAGGTGGCCAGTGCATACATGCGTGCTGGAGCTGAACTACAGCAACGCTTGCGTGCCCACTGATACCATGCCATAGGTTCACCATCACGGGTATAGGGTCTCCTGCTTGAGCAGGGGATTATACTAGAAACCTCCAATGTAGAATAGGATAGAATGATAACTTTGTGACTTTGAATGTACACTAATTGGCATACATTAAAATGAAATTTCATTGCATACAGCTCAAAGAGTCACCACTTCAATATACACTACATAAACATGACTAAATAAATAAACAATTATGTATATACTCACATATAATATATGATACAGAGAAACAACACAGTCTAGTTCGGATGTATACATGTACATGGTGAGAAAAACAGATGTTGCTAGCTTATCAGATGGATGGCATAGGGAACAAAGCTGTCACAGAATCTGGTAGTCCTGCTAGAAATAATTCAAATATCCATTCCAACTTCCCTTATTCTATTATTATGTAATAGACTTACCCGATGAGTACGTGTGAATGAATGAATGGATGAATAAATGAATGAATGAATGAATGCTTCACTAAGGTGCCAAAAGTATTTAATTTTAATACCCTTTAATTTTGTAGCCAAGCACAGATTAAAGAAAAATATACACAAAAATGTACAGACTAGTTTAATGATTTTTGTGGAGAACAGACTATCTTTAAATCATATTTGTCCTGAATATTGAAAATTATATTGAATTACTGAAAATTGTAAGGTTTACAAACTTAAGCATCATTGTTTATGCTTTTTTATTAGGAAAGATGCAATTTCTGTTACTGCTTTAAATGGATGTTTGATTTAATGAAATTAAAGCTGTTTACTGGAATTCAAAGTCTTCTCTTTTTTTTTTTCAAAAAAGAAAAAGGTGAACTAGATGAAGAAAAAGGTGAAATACAAAAAGATGAAACAGAGGAAGACCATGAAGATATAGATGAAGACCATGAAACAGATTTTCAGGAGGAGGAAGAAAAAGAAGACAATAATGAAGTACCTGAAGAACCCACAACAGAACAGAGTTATGATAAAGAAATAGAAGATAAAATACCTGAAATATCAGAGAAATCAAGTTCTACCCAAGAAGGTATTTCAGTTGTGAAGAAAAATAAACATATTTCATAGATATTTATGTAGCATTTAATTTTCTGAACCAATTCAGAACCAATTGAGAAAGGCATTGAGGGTTTTAATGTTTAATATGTAGCTCAACAAACAAATGTATGTTTGTTGTAATCGTTCACTTAAACTTTTGTGATGCTGACTATGGTATTGTATTTTGTATAATAATTTACTAGTGGGGTGTGTATGTGCGTGTGTGCGTGTGTGTGTATCTATGTATCTATATATACTGCTCAAAAAAATAAAGGGAACACAAGCAGAAGACATCCGAGATCTGAATGAATGAAATAGCCTTATTAAATACTTTGTTCTTTACATACAGTAGTTTATACACTACTCAAACAACTAAAGGGAACACAAAACTATTGTATGTAATGAACAAAGTATTTAATAAGGCTATTTCATTCATTCAGATCTCGGATGTCTTCTGCTTGTGTTCCCTTTATTTTTTTGAGCAATGTATTTATGTATGTATTAAGGCAACATATATATGCTTTTATATATCTTTTTTCCAGACTCTTATTTATTTATATATATTCTTTTTACAAACATACATACATGCATACATACTGTAGATAGATACATAGATACCATATTTTTTTGGAGTTTAAGACACTCCAGACTATAAGATGCACCTACCTTTTTGGGGGAGGAAAACAAGAAAAAAAAATCTGCCTCTGCCTCCCAGCAATTTGCCTCCTTACAGCCCGTTTCAGCTTCAGCTTCAGCACAGCCCGATTAGCACAAGAAAAAAAAATTGCCTCCCAGCAATTTGTCTCCTTGCAGCAAACTGCCCATTTCAGCTTCAGCACAACCTGATTAGCACAAGCAGCTGATTATCGGTTGGATCAGCCTCCCGAAGATCAGTTGTTTCAGGCTGAAGGAATTGCCATAGCCTATTGCTGCCTCCCCGCTCTCCATTTTCCAGTGGGTGGACAGGACTACATTCGGGCACTCAAATTTTCACCCTCTTTTAGGTGGGAAAAAAGTGTGTCTTATACTCTGAAAAATACGGTACATATTTAGGAGTGCCTTTTCATAGGTTTAGATTTATGCTTGAATTGATTTTACACTTAGATAAAGGCATGGGTGTATTCAAATGCAAGAAAAAAAGAATTGTAAGAAAACTTGCATAGTTCTGAGACTCGCTTATAATCCTTGAATTCTAATACCAGTGTATCATATAGAATGGGCCTCTATGCTTGGAACTTGTACATTAATTTAATTTAGTAAATTTCAAATTTCGCAGTATTTTCTGTAATCTTTATATATATTTAAAAAGAAACATTTTACTTTCAGAACCTGCAAGTCACTACCAACCCAAGGATCAAGAAGAATATGACACTGATGGTATCTAATCTCTTTCATAATTTGATATAAGAATTAGATATAAAATGGACTTATCTAAAATGTTTTAAATTAATAAATAAACAAAAAACTTTTTAGTGCCACAAAGTGACTAAGTACTGAATATGCAGGAACTGCAAATTATATTCAGCATGTCAGGGTGGCATTCAAATCCTGTTTCCCTCCTGGGGTAATTGCACTTAATTAGAGGTGGATCGTGGCCTTCCTTGAAGCATACTCAATAAGCAAAATAAACCGAGATATATTCTAAGAAACTCATTTTATTATAAAGAAAATAAAAAAACTCTTATAGTTACATTTTGGCAGCGTTCCTGCCGGACCTCTTGGCAAGAGAACAAAAGAAAGATAGAAAGTAGAAAGGAATGCAGACCTGCGCAGTTAGCTTAAAGATAAGAATTCTGAGCATCTACGGAAAGTGGCAGAGTTCAAGCACAGCTGGCAAATTAAAAAACGCAGTGACACAGCACTCTCAATGAAATTTTTACATAGAAAAAAAAAGTGAATCTAAAGGACCAAGGACTGCTGAATCTAAAGTTTTGATAAGAGTTTCAACAATTCAATTACAACTTAAAATAAATTTACTTTATATTATTTTAAGTAAAACTGCTGACTGAGAAAAGGTTAATTAATACACTAGGAAAAGGCATACATGTATGGTCTAATTACAAAAATTGTCAGTACTTGAATCTCACACATGCAAAATTGCTACTAGTACTAATGAGTACTAGCTGGAGATTTGTAGAAGATTTTCTTCTGGATCAAATACAGATTTCTTTCCTGTTACCTTATTTCTCTGAATTTTTTAACTATTGGCTTGAGATTTGTGGCAGCAATATTAAGCATCCCCTGTCCTGGCAGTATATTAATGGCTTTTGTAATATAATATGGCATTCCTAATTTTCAGTTCTAAACGACTATTCTCACGTGGAAGAAGGCACAAATGAGCCAGAAAACCCAGGTATGTCTGATTTATATTAATATAAAGGAAATATATTTAATGATTTATAAAAGTAAATTGTTAAAAGTACATAATAGATTTGTCAATAAAAAGTTTTTACTATCCTTTAATTGTATAATCTGCATTTTCTGTTTGAATGATTAAACTAATAAGTATCCTGCTTATTTTTGGTCATAAAAGATAATGTTGATAGAAAAAGGTTACATCTACTTCTATCTAGAAACTGGAAATAAGACTTCTTTCTGAATTTAGAAAAAACACCCTTCCGTTGCATGTAATGATTTCAACCTTTAATTTGCTTAGCTCCATCTTAAGAGGAAGAATAAAAAATTTCATACACACACACAAACACGAACTGTATATTTGGAAAGAACATAGAAAAGAGAATTGTTCTTGTTCCCAAGCATGTTCCTTGCTATTGGCAGTAGTTTTAAGCCTGAAGAAGTAGAGTTAATTTTTCTTGACATATTCATCTTTGGAGGAACCAAAAGTTACTTCATGATGTTATAAAATTGTGATAAATTTTGACTTCTTTGAAGAATATGACTGAACAGGAAAGAAAGCATATACACTCAGTCTTTTAAGCTTCTCCTAGAGAGTCTGGTCATTTCCAGTTTTGTGAATCAAATGGAACTAGTAATATGAAACGATGTATAAGTGTGTAGAATGGTATGTGGCAGTTGGGGAGAAAATGATTTTACATATTTAAACAAAGAATTGTAATTGCAATCAATACTGTAACATACTTTCTAGGTGGCAAGTACAAGTGAGGAACACATCTGGGTAGTGGCTTTCATCCATTTAGGAATCAGTATGATACTTAAGGGCGTCATTATTTCCATTTTCATAACTACCTCTGAGGATATACTTTCTGAACAAGATTACATAACATCATGTTTCTTACAGATCTTAATATTTTCATTTGCAGAATCTGGTCCAGAAAATACAGAACAGCCTGACCATGTAGAAGAAGAAGGTATGTTTTTTTCATACCAAATAAACAATGCCATATTTTAAGTTTCTTTCAGTGAATGCTGGCTTACTTATGCATTCCAAAGTTTTGCCCATTTGACTCTATATAAATTCTGTGGTTTTGTGATGTTTACATAGACTTTTTCCAGCTGATTTGTGCCTTTGGCTCATGGAGATCTGTTTTGTTGGCTGAACACATGGGAATGATGTAGAGAAACAATGATAGAGCGTTGAGTGGGTAGGAAAGAGCTGGCTCATCAAGTTTGCAAAACCTAGTATGTCAGTGCAAATAAATTGCCATGCCAAACCAACCAGAAACAATGTTGTGGCCAAAAGTCTTGGTACCCTTCCACTTTTTCCTAAAGAATCCCAGTGTGCTGTGAAGTATGTTGAAACTGACACAAGGAAATGACATTCACCATTTTTATTCCAGAGTCCATAGAGCAATACTTTGCTTTTAATATATTCTTATAAACAATGTTTAATAATTAATTATAATTTTATATATACTTATTTTTATTATAATAATAATTAATTATTATTGCAACTAAGACAATTATGTTTTTAACATATGATCCACTTGGTCTATAATAGCAGAAAATTTTAATTCATAGCAACTTGCCATTCAATGTTTAATTTTAAGATATGCATTTTTTTTTAGAATTAGAGAGAGAAGACTTCACTGAGAATACTGGTATGTAGATTCCTATTTGCTTACTGTGCATTAAATGTTTACAGTATCTATATCTAATCTATTCAACATTTAATATAAATTGGCCAAGAAATATATTTAATAAATTCCAGTTTTCAAAAATAAGTAGAAGTACACTGACTCTCATGTGCAATTTTACTCACATAGGAAAAAAAAGTTTTTTTCTGAAAGTTTACAATTACAAGAAAATGTTATCAACATTTTTAGTCAATGATAGGAAGTGTTCTGTTGCTATAATTCTAATAATTGATTTACATTTTATTTGTAAATTTATGACACAGAACACTGATAACCAATTTCACATTTCTTTTTAATGAAAAGTAATATTTTTAATGCAAAGCTGTTATGTTCCAAATTGTGGCCTTCTGGATCCATTTTTTTTTCCAACTGCTATCTCTATTTATATAGCACAGAATATATTCTTCATCTGTGAATTCTGTAGCTATACTTTGTTTTCAAATAGATAGTAATGGCACTCTTATTTCAGTTGCATAACATTTAATTGAACACTTATATAAACATAGGCAAAAATAATACAATTAGAACAAGGAATTGTAATTGTTGCAGAATCATTTATTGCTGGATTGTAGGTACCTTACTTAGCAGCAGCTGCAATGCTTATTTTCAACTCCTACTAAAAAGCACAACAGAAACAGGAAATTGTACATATTCTTATTTATTTAATATTGTATGATGACTACATATGTGTATTTTCCATATCCTGTATGGAGTAGAAAATATAGGAAACAGCCATTAATTAAGGATTCTTATGTGGATGTGTAAAGTGAAATAAAACACATATATTAAATATAAAATGTAAAATATATAAATATCTGATTTTGAATACATTGGTAAGCAAGGACATACTGAATAATATCTCTTGAACAGTACTACTTTCCAGGTAGAAATATAGTAATAGTATACCTCAAACATTAGTAATACAATCAACTGAAAACTCTACCTATAGAGTGCTTTCAGCTATAGCTTCAGACTTTTTAAAATAAGCTACTTTCGTAAACGTTTTTATGTTTTCCTAAAACTTCCTCTTTTTTGTTACAATAAATTTACAGAAACAATTGATCATCCAGAAGAAATACATGGACGTAAGTATAAATTGGTCATTTTTATTTCTGAGGATTTTAGGGCAATTCATTATGAGGAAATATTTACTTTTAGCTTTCATTTTCTGGTTACTCCCATCACATTTTAAAGCAAAGATTCAAACAAGCAAAATAGGTAAAACTGACTCTGGTGAGTATTATATGTGGTCAAATACTTTCTGATGAGCAAGACCAAATGATACCTGGTTTGCAGGGCATTTGCTTCAGAAGAATAAAAAAAAATCTAGATGGGGTTGTAATCATTTCACTGAAACGACAATTTTTTTTTTGTATGTCAAGTGTGACATGTTTTTTAAAAAGGGTCTTGAACCCACAGTTACAGCTGTCATGACACCATTATTAAGCATTTTGCATGCAATTATGATGCTCAGAACATATGGAATATATAGTTTGAGCAAGATGCTATTCCCTCATCTTTCCAAAGTCAAAGTTCTAATCACCCTTGTGCTGTGTGGAGCACTTGTGGGCAATCTCAAGTGCTCTTTATCCAAAGAAGCATTACAAAGAGCTAGTCTACTCACTACTTCTTCATTCATCAGCTCTGCTTTTAGTGGAGAATTCTTCCAGGTCTCTATTTCTTCTCTGGAAGTCCAGCCTCATGAAATTGAATAGGTTGTATTTTCAAGTCAGCATGCATGGAATAGAGCTACACAAAAGAAATAAAGAATAAATGTTCCTTGAAAGTATTGGTGATTATTTCTAGTGAAAGAACGTACAGTAGAACAGGAACAAACTGAAGATTTGGGGCATAACACAAATCATCACCCCATCGCTCCCTGGTCCCTAAAATTAAACAATGTTGTACAAAAATGTATTCTTTCTCTTACCAGCAGTAATTGATTTCTCAAAGTGCTGAACTATTTGAGCACTTCAAGTTTAGAGAAATAGATGAAATGTTCCTTTTTTAAAGGATTGGTGAATACACATTAAACTGAATAATCAATCTGACAGGCACTGGTTTTCCTACTGTTATTTGTTTAAACCAAACTGAGATGAAAATTGTGGCCAAATTTAAATATATTTTATATATATTAATAAAATATATTTACATATATCAGTAAAAAGGAAAGCTATATTTTTATATTGTATTCTGTTATTTATAGGGTTTTTCAGTGCTGTAACCTGACATGCACAGCTTTATATCAAATAAAGAAATATATGCAAATGTTACCACTAAGAGTATGGAAAAAGGCTTATTCATCGCATTAGCCATTTTGGATGGCAAGGACATGACTTTATTCACCTCAGCAACAATCTTAAAAAAATCATTGTTGAAATATGCCTTATTGTGCCTTATGAGTTTTCCATAATAATTTATTAATAGAAATCTTATTGTTTCCTTAGGTGATGCAGATGTTTCAGATGCTGTTACTGAACCTGTTCGATCAGGTATATATCCATAAATTATCTAAGATAAAAGAATTGATAAAGAAATTATTCATTATTGTAAATATGTTGTTAAGTTCTTTTATATGCATTTTATACAAACAATTTTGGAATAAACAAATGCAGTATTGCAAGAAAGCTTCATTGTATAATTTGGAACCAATGAAGATAGTCCTTGACTTACAACCATAATGGAGCCTGCCTACTGCAATTATCAATGGTGATAGTCATAAAGCAGATCATCACATTTATATTTATTTATTCATTCATTCATTCATTCATTCAATTTCTACAGCCACTCATCTCAGTCAATGATTCTGGGCAGCTTACAATTCAAAAAACATGTTACAATTGAAATATTAAAAATATTTTAAAACAATAAAAACGAAATAAATACAGATAGTAGCCCAGATATTTGGCCAATTAGCAATATAGCCAGGAAATGGGGCCCTTAACATATTCAGCTCCCAAGCACAGGAACAGAGACAGGTTTTTAGGGCCTTACGAAAAACTAATAGGTTTCATTCTAATCATCCCGAGTTCCGTAAAACAGGGACCACTGCACTTCAGTGACCTTTATTTGACTTTTTTTGTGGCAATCGTTAAAACCACTCAGCATTGTCATTAAGTGAATGTACAGTCATTGAGAAAATGCATGGTCGTTAAGCGGTCGTTATGGGGCACTTTTCCAAAAACAGGAAGTAAACACCAGGTTTTGGCCAAAACTTTATAAATTGTGGTCATGTAACTGCACGATGCGGCAAAAAACTGTAAATGTTGACAGTCAAGTGCCTGAAATACAGTCGTATGATTGCAGGGGGAGCAGTATGGGATTATTGTAACTGGGTCGTAAGTACCTTTTGGGGATCCATCATAACTTCAAATGGTCGCTAAGTGATCTATTGTAAGTTAAGGACTACCTATAGAGATTTTTCACATTTTGACCAGTTTTAACCAAGTGTGGTTATTCCTCTGGAAATCATTGAAATTATTTAAATCACGTTTGTATATTCCTTGGCATTTCTTTCTGTTTTATATGTTTGAATGTGTGCAAATAAGCATGGATTTTCTAATTATTATGTGTGAAGTCCTTGGGAGTTAATTCTTGCTTGATTGGGAAAGAGAGCATTATGAATTATCGGGAAAAACAGAAAGAGACAGCAAATGTATGCCTTCTGCAGCTCCGTGAATGAAGTAGGAGACAGAAAATTCAGTGTTTACTGAAAGCAGATTAGATACAAAATTGTGTTCTTTTTCTAACTATTTGGCACAATTTGTCTATTTGTCAGATTGTTGCAGACATTTAGCTCTGAGACCCAAGCTTTGATATGTCCAGTTAGTCTTTGAATTACAACCATTCGTTTAGTGACCAAGTTACAATACCACTTTAAAAAGAGACTTATGACCGTTTTTCACACTTAACAACTGTTGCAGCATTCTCATACTCACCTGATCAAAATTAGCCATTGACCTGTGTTTATGTTGGTTGCAGTATCCTGGGGACATGTGATAATCTTTTGCAGTCTTCTGATAAGCTAAATAAATGGGAAAGCCAGAGTCACTTAACAACCGTGTTACTAACAAATTACTAATACTAATTTGCATTTCCACCTGGCTCTAATCTTTTAGTTTCTGTTAATGTTACAGGTGATATGTGCCACTAGACGAGACACTATCTTGGTTGGAACCCCAATTGTGTCCTATTTTGTATTTTATCTCTATTTTTTATTTTGCTATACGCTATATAATTTGTTTAATCTATTCCTGATAATTCAGAATAAGGCTACATATGCTGTAATACTTACTACACATCAGTTTCTTTCATTGAAATTACTGAGTCTATTTCAAGAAGCAAGTGTACATAATTTAAAAATACCATTTTTTCTCAACTTGTTCATAGTACATGAGGAGGAACATGCAGAAGAACATGTGGCTGCTCAACAACATGATACAGGTTAGTACAATATTTATCCATTCAAACTAGTACTTTGTATATAATAGCACCAGTAACTGGATGTGACCAAAACTGCAGCAAAAATACGTAAATATATTTTCTGCTTTTATATTTACATGGTATGAGCAGAATAATTTTATAATAATGCACATTTGAGTTACTTTTTATCAACAAAATGACTAACTACACTAGAAGTTGTCCATGAACAGTAAAATGCAGCCTAAATGTAATAGTAACACTTGGCAGTTGCCGATATAACTATTAAATATAACAAGCTGCCTATGGATTGTTTCCTTTCATGTAGGACTTTTATCCTACCTGAATAAACCCAATTTTGGCAGAATGTTACCCTTCTTTGCCATGTAAGGATTTTAAACATATTTGCACTATTTAATTTCTGAGAAAATATTGTTTTACCCTGTTTCCCCCAAAATAAGACATCCCCTGCTAATAAGCCCAATCGGCTTTTGAGTGCATGGCAATACGGCCAAGTGCTTATTTCAGGGTTCAAAAAAATAGACAGGGTCTTATTTTCATGGAAACACAGTAGTAATCCTATAATGTTGTAATAACATCTGTAAGCTTGTGTCATAATAATTGACTAAAAATCTGTGAATTACAGAAGTTCCTGTTCACACAGAAGATTATACAGAGGATGATGTAATTGGTAAGTTACCTCCTCAGATTCCTAACTTTAATTAAAAGTAACTTTCACACTGTGCTCATAAGACAGATTTTATATAAAGGTAGAAATAAAACTCATAATCAAATTTGAGGTTTGTAGCCGAAGTTAAAAAGATAACGTTTTTTCTTGACAAATAAAGAACCATAGAATTTAGAAATTATTTTTCTTCAAATGGAAAAAAACATTAGAACAAGGCAGTAATGGTCAGGTTGATATTTTTATGTATTTCTAGCACTTTTTTCCTTTTTTATTCCTAAGAATCTTATATTTTTTTCATTGTATTTATTCAGGTTAGCAATTCAACATCTAATTTAATAACAGCATTTAATAAAACAGCTGATGATACATTTTTTTTACAATATCGATTAGTCTTTAAATAATGGTATGGATAAAACCAAAAAATTTGGATAAAGGAGGCTTGGCTTAAAAGTCTTTGAATTGGATAAAAAATATATTAAAAATGAGATAAATATAAAGTAGGATCATAGATACCATTAAACAGAGAACCTACTGCAATAAAAAACACATGTCTGTAGAAGAATATCAAGTTACGTTCATTTTTTGCAGCTACTGATCTGCAATAGGAAGTTTTCAAAATCTTATTCCATAATGAATTTTTATTTTAATTTTCAAAATATATTCCTGGAAAGCACATAGTTATAAGGTATTCTGTGAGGCCAGAAATTCAGTTTACTTCTTGATGTGGCTTGTAATAGCCATATTTTATGAGAAGTGTAGAAAAATATATGGCATAACTTCTCCTATATTAGGAGAATATAGCATAATCTCTCCTATATTCACTGCATTTTTCCATCATCATCTATGATATAGCAAAATCATCTCAAATCTTTTAGGTTTGTGGCTCCCGTTAGTATGAATTCTAAGTAGTACTTTAATAAGGGGCAGACTTGTGCAGGGCAGTTTAATGTGTGTGATTGCATGGATAATCACGGAATTCTTTCCTATAAATTTAGCCTACTGCTAGAAACTTGATTGCCAGGAAACAGGAACTGTATAATTCGCTTCCTCTAAACAACCATGTCAGTTTTGCATGTTCTTCAGGATTGGAAAATATAGTGAACTGAAATTCCAGAACCCCCTTTCATTTACTATATTTTTTTCTCTATTTTTGAACTGTTATCATTGAAAAGTATATTAATACCTTATAGATCTTCAAGAACTGAAATGAAATTGCTGTTTAATCAGTTTTTTAATGCCACATTTTTTTCATGTGAGAGAGGCAAATTATGGCTTACAGGATGTCGGTTGGAGTTTTTTATGTGTAATTTAGATGTGTTCATTTATTGTCTAAAAAAACCTACAAAAGGAATTATTTAATAGCATTGTTTCTTTCAGTTTTAAAAATATTTTAATTTTAAATGAGCAAATTGCATTGCATTTAATTTTAGCTAATATTCACACATAAATTTTAGTAGTAATAAGAATCTGGTAATTTTTATCCATCATAGTATGACTTATTCATACTATTAAACAGTAATACTTCAGTACAGGTAATGTTCTGTTTCAGGGTTGCTGATATACCCACCCACCCCGCACCCACCCCCACACACAGAGTATTCAAAGCTGGCACTGAATTTTAGACAGATAACAACAGTCAGCAATGTGAGTCAAATGCCTAAGAGATCCTGCCTGAACAGTCCAAGAAACAATAACATAGACCAAATACATTCCAAGAGTCACAGGATGCCAAATTGGGTAATTAGTTGGTCCAGTGGTCAATGTCAGGAACAAAAAGCAAAAACTAGAAAGACAAACAAATCTCCAACGAAGATTGCAAGCAAAGGGGCTAGTTAAATCTAGTTAACCAACTGTTTACAATTACACATGCCTTGCCCTTTTCTTAGTGAGAAGCCTCCTTGAGGAATGTTGCTCAGGTCACGTTAGATTTGTATAGACCCGGGGCTTGGAGATTGTGCCTCAGCATCTGACTGCTCCAGGTGAACAGAAGATCCCTGTGGCTGATCAGCCTCCATTGAATCCTGGCTTCCTGATTGTTAAGGCTGACCATCCTGAAGCACAGCCTCAGGAGGAGCAACATTGTCAGATGCCAAGTGAAAGTCAAACTTTGAATCAAGGCTATACAAGAGTTCTTATTTAGTGATCACAGTTGGGGGTGCTAAGCGAAATAGTCACTAAGTCAATTATGTAGCCACAACTGTGCTTTCCTTTTCTCCACTTCTCTGCCTTTGAAATGCTTCTCTCAGAAATAACGCTAGGATATCCACTTCAAAACTGACAAGACAATTCGTTTTACATCTTTTGCTTTTGTTTGCCTCCTAAACTTCCTGACCCTTTGGAATATTCACTCAGATGTTGGTATAATTAATAAGAAAGGAATTAATGTTTGTATTTGACATTCAGTGGAGAACAAGGTTTTTACAAGTAGGCACATAATGAATACACCTTGAAAAGAGTGCACTATCGTAGGCAGCTATGAATACACTCAGCAAACAGCCAGTATATTCCCCATTGTGTGCCTGTTTATAATCTTGAAATCCCTTCCCCTCCAATCTTTCCACTCTGCAAAGAGACTATATATATATATATATACACACATACATACACACACACACACACACACACACACACACACATATATTGTTTGTGTATACCTATCTTTTTGCAATCAAGAGCAAGCATTTATAGAAAATAGCTATTAGGGTGTTATTAGTGGCTTCAAACTATGAAGTTGATTTTAATTTTTTTATTATATTTATTGTTGTAAGTAAACTTAATTTTTTAAAATGTCTTGCCACATATATTCAATAACTATTGTATGGATTTACATATCTCTGAACAATATACCAATAGAAAATGTCCGAATTTTGTTGTAAAAGATGTTCCTTTTATGGGTTAGTCAGGAAAGCACAGAGTATTAATATATAATTACTAAAATATCTATAGTATATTATAGTTTACTTTATTGTCATTGCACATGGTACAACGAAATTAAATGCCATTTTCAGTGTACATTATAACTATAAAAATAAAAACACAAACATACGTCCTTTACATTCTGTATAATTGAAATTAAAAACCCGATATTGCACTATACTGTAGAATTCAATGGTTATTGCCCTAAGATAGAAGCTGTTTTTCAGCCTATTTGTCCTTGTTTTTATTGACCTGTACCGTCTGCCAGATGGAAATAGTTCAAAAAAAAAGGGTGCTCAGGATGAGATGGATCTTTAAGAATATATTAATTAATATAGGTATTTTAGGTATTCAGGTATACATGACTTAGTTTGCATTTTATAGCATAGCTCCTTCCTCCAATACAAGTGCTGAGGAATATATCAGGGGGATGGTTCTTCTTAGGACGTAATCTGCTGGGACACATCTCTAGCTTGGCTATAGTGGGACTGGGATGCAAAACTAGACAACTACTTGAATGAATCTTACTTTCTTAACTAGAAGTGAAGTTGAGTTGATGTGAAAGCTTTGTGGACAGCCCATAGAGTAATTGCTATGCATTTCAACAGTAGTTTTGGTGATACAGGTCCTTCTACTGTGTCCTATTATGTAACAGTGGTCTGAATATGAATGTTTAGTTCAGTTGCAACTGACTTATATTTGAACATTAACTGGCACATGGATTTGTAGCTCCATTCTCATAATTTCTCTCTAGTCGACTTGGCTAGAGACCCTGTTCACTGTTCACTGTTGTGAGGGAACAGTCGCCTGGGACTCGGATTGTGGATGCCCCCATTTTATTTGCGTTCCCCTGGACCTTTTTTATCTTTTATGTAGACCCGGGGATGTGGTCACCTATCCTCTTGAAGCAACATGTACTCGGCAGCTGAACTTCTTGGTCTGCGAGATTCCCCCCTCTCGCAGGATTGGCCTTCTATTTTATCAAGGGCCTACCTCGATGACGGGTTTTGGAACCCCGAGAGGTGGCATGCGGCCAAGAGGGGGCTAAGGGGTTTTTTAAAATTGTCATTAACTAAATTAACTAAATTTTTAAGGGGTTCTGGGGAGGGGGAGGGGAGGGAGGGGAGGGGAGGGGGAGGGGCAGGCCTGGTAAGGAATCATGGCATGGGAGGAGGAGATCCTGGGGTTGAGAGGGGAGCTAGAGGTTGTCTGGATAGTGCCTGGAACATCACTACCGTGAGTGGGAGGGGTAGATATGGCGGGAATAGGGGGCCATATCGAGTTAGGGGAGTGCGCACCCGCTGTTTACGAGCGGTGGCGCGCTCCGGCCCCCAAGACTCCACCCGTTCCCCAGGTTGCACAGACCCTCAGGGCCCGATCCTTCGGCTGATGTTATGCAATGCCAGGTCCGTAGTAAATAAAGCCCCCCTCATTTGTGATCTTATTTGTGAGGGGGGAGCGGACCTGACAGGTATTACGGAGACCTGGTTGGGCCAGGAGGGGGGGTTCCCCTCGTTGAAATGTGCCCACCAGGTTTCCTCGCATTCCATCGGCCAAGGCTACAGGGCAGGGGCGGGGGAGTAGCGGTTGTTATTAAAGAAGGTCTGAGACCGAGGGAGGCCACAGTTCCTCAGACGACCGGTTGTGAGTCCCTCCTTGTGAAGTGGGGTCATGGGGTTCAGATGGGTTTGCTGGTCACGTACCTGGCTCCCTGCCACGTGGCAGCAGCCCTGCCCGAGCTCCTTGACGTTATCGCCGCAGTGGCAGTTGAAACCCCTAGACTTATGGTCATGGGGGATTTCAACCTCCCATCTGTCGGCGAGACGTCGGAGGTGGCTCGGGAGTTCATGGCTTCCATGACAGCTATGGACCTGACCCAGTTAATTCATGGCCCTACCCACACGGGGGGAAACACACTGGATCTGATTTTTGTCTCTGGACAGTGGTTGAGTGACCTTGAGATAGGGGACTTAGTCATCGAGCCCTTGTCATGGTCAGATCACTCTCTCCTTCGTCTTGACTTTCAAACCGCCGCACCCTGCCGCAGGGAGGCGGAGCCTGTTAGTTGGTTCCGCCCCAGGCGCCTGATGGAACCTGATAGGTTCCAGATGGAGCTTGGGCCATTTCCTGAGGCTCTGGCACACGCCTCGACCGGAGACCTGGTGGCCGCCTGGGATAGGGCGGCTACGGGTGCTCTGGATCGGGTTGTGCCTTTGCGGCCTCTGACCCGGCGCCGATCTCAATTGGCTCCTTGGTTTTCCGAGGAGTTGAGGGAGTTGAAGCGCCGGAAACGACGCCTAGAGAGTAGTTGGAGAACCAGTCGTTCTGAATCTGACCGGACACTAGTGAGATCCCATATCAGGAATTACTTAGTGGCGATAAAAGCAGCTAAATGTAACTATTTTGCTGCTCTTATTGCGTCATCAGATAATCGCCCAGCCGCCCTCTTCAGGGTGACCCGCTCCCTACTTCATCAGGAAGCGCGGGAGGACCCCTTGGAGGGTAGAGCTGAGGATTTTGTTCAGTATCTGTATGACAAAATCACTCAGATTCGGGAAGACTTGGACTCCGACTGGGTAGTCCCGGGGAGAGAGACAGGGGCAGGTCTTGTGAGTGTTATCTGGACTGAGTTTGATCCTGTGACCCCTGAGGACGTGGACAGGATTCTGGGCAGGCTGAACGCGACCACTTGTTTATTGGACCCGTGCCCCTCCTGGTTAGTACTGGCTTCCCGGGAGGTGACACGAGGCTGGCTCCAGGGGATTATAAATGCTTCGCTGGGTGAGGGTGACTTTCCCGCCGCCTTGAAAGAGGCGGTGGTGAGGCCTCTCCTCAAGAAGCCTTCCCTGGACCCAGCAATGTTGGTAAATTATCGTCCGGTCTCCAACCTTCGCTTTTTGGCGAAGGTTGTTGAGAGTGTGGTTGCGCAACAGCTTCCCCGGTACCTGGATGAAACGACGTATCTGGATCCGTTCCAGTCGGGTTTCAGACCCGGGTACAGCACGGAAACGGCATTGGTCGCGTTGGTTGATGATCTCTGGAGGGCCCGGGACAGGGGTTGTTCCTCTGTCCTGGTCCTGTTAGATCTCTCAGCGGCTTTTGATACCATCGACCATGGTATCATGCTGCACCGGTTGGAAGAGTTAGGGGTGGGAGGCACTGTGCTACGGTGGTTCTCCTCCTTTCTCTCTGACCGGTCGCAGTCGGTGTTGACAGGGGGACAGAGGTCGACTCCGAGACCCCTTATATGTGGGGTGCCTCAGGGGTCGGTCCTCTCGCCCCTCCTGTTCAACATTTATGTGAAGCCGCTGGGCGAGATCATCCGTGGTTTTGGGGTGAGATATCACCAGTACGCTGATGACACCCAGCTGTACATCTCCACCCCAGACCACCCCAACGATGCCCTTGAAGTGATGTCCCGGTGTCTGGAGGCCGTGCGGATCTGGATGGGGAGGAACAGGCTCAGACTCAACCCATCCAAGACCGAGTGGCTGTGGTTTCCGACGTCCCGATATAGCCAGCTGGTACCATCGCTGACTATCGGGGGTGAATCATTGGCCCCGGCAGAGAGGGTGCGCAACTTGGGCGTCCTCCTGGATTCGCGGCTGTCTTTTGAGGAGCATTTGACGGCCGTGACCGGGAGGATTTTTCATCAGGTTCGCCTGATCCGCCAGTTGCGTCCCTTTCTGGATCGGGACTCGTTACACACGGTCACTCACGCCCTCGTCACCTCTCGCCTGGACTATTGTAATGCTCTCTACATGGGGCTCCCCTTGAGGAGCACCCGGAGGCTCCAACTGGCGCAGAGTGCGGCCGCGCGGGTGGTGATGGGAGCGACATGGCGCTCCCATGTTACTCCCCTCCTGCGCGAGCTGCACTGGCTCCCGGTGGTCTTCCGGGTGCGCTTCAAGGTGTTGGTTACCACCTTTAAAGCGCTCCATGGCTTAGGACCTGGGTACTTACGGGACCGCCTACTACCACCAATAGCCTCCCACCGACCGGTACGTTCCCATAGAGAGGGGCTCCTCCGGGTGCCGTCGGCCAAACAATGTCGGCTGGCGGCCCCCAGGGGGAGAGCCTTCTCTGTGGGGGCACCCACTATCTGGAACGAGCTCCCCCCAGAGTTACGGAGGATCCCGGATCTTCGTGCCTTCCGCCGTGAGTTAAAAACTTTCCTGTTCCACCAGG
>WNWU01017318.1:0-14442 GCA_012654045.1 Ptyas mucosa | reverse complement strand
TGCTTATTTCCTATATGTTGATCCCCTTCCCTGATCTTTTCATATAGTTCTTGCTCTCTTTTGCATGAATGGAAGCCTGTATTTTTTTTAAAGAAAATGGATTGATCAACTGGTTAATAGAAAGTGCAAACCTTTGAAATTAACCACTCTGAGTCTGTGATTGGAAGCATAACAAAAAAGCATTGTGATGCTCCCAGGAAGAAACCCTGTAAAATTTCCCACAACCATAAATTACAATTGTTTTAATGAACAGAGATATTTAGCTATATACTATATCTGATATATTCAAATATCTTATATCTGAATAAGGCAGAATTTCTGAATAAGCTGCAAGAGGTAAAGAATAACTGGAAAAGTATTTTGCTGTACAGAAAATTCAGTCAGGTGCTTTTGACACCTCTATTGTCTAAGACAGGCTTTCTCAAAGTTTGCAATACTACAAGCCCCCTAAATCTTTCTTTCTTTACATTCATCTGCTGAAGTTCTAATCTTAAAAAAAAAAGAGTTTGGCAATCCTCTCATGAATAAAATTAAACAAATAATATATAATACATTAATAAATAAACCAGAAAACGTCTGTGATTGTAAGATACTTCTGACAAATGGCTAGACCTGTGGGTTTAACCATCTCACAAAGCTATAGGCTTTGTTTCTTCATTGCCTGTGGCTTCTCCAGGCAAAGTGAGATTGTAGAAGCACTGCTGTTTCTGGAAAAGCAACTAAAAGCTCTTTACACTAGGGATATCTAGAACAACCAGTTTTCAGTAAGAAATGAATTGAAAATGGTTTGAGATTAAAGCCCTTCTATTAAAGGCTGTATCCTATGTTGGAAAAAAAGTTATTCATTTTTTTTCCTATTCATTCTTCCCCTTAACTTCATTTCAATCCACACCAGAATTTCCTTTCATTTACAAAAATTCTTATGATCCAAGTTATGCAAATTGCATTAATTAGTGCAATTCAGTTTTAAAATTAGAACTATCTCATTAATACCTGATCTTTATTAGTTAAGCCAATGTGCATGATAAGATAAAAATGCACCAGGTAGTCTGGATTTGGCATAAAATCTTGACGTCTTGTCATCATAGCACATATCAGTTTGTAGGCACGAATCTTTCCTTCTTTATATTCATCGCGTAAAGTTGTAGCCTAAAAAAAAAAATTGTTAAATCATTTTTGAACTCTGAAATAACCAGACCATTATATATTAAAATATGTAAATATTTTCAGCAGGGTGGTTTTGATTCTATTTCTGATGTTAGTCTGAAACATTTTTTAAAAAACTCAAAAGAAAAAAAAATTAAATTGTTGATCTTAAATTGTTAATTCATAAATGGACAAGTTTATAAATCTTAGTGCAAGCCTCCAGTGTGATGATACAAGTTTTATGTATTCCTTCGCAACAAGTAGGTTTCAGCAAATCTGTTCAAGTCTCCACAATTCCTACCTACCTGTGGCCAACTACATTTGTACAGGGCAATGGCTAAGCCTCAATCATTGACTTGCCTGGGTAAACAGGATCCATTGCCTCTGAGGTCACACCCCACAAAACATGCTGCACTGTTTCTATATAGGTGATTCTTGATAACTAACCTTAGGCTACACATAGTAAGAAAAATGCTCACAGCTATCTTTTTAAAACCTTTGCTATGGGGAAAGTAGGATTTATGGCTTATATGCACATATATGTTGGGTTCTATATTATACTTTCTTGCACACAAAGGTAGACATTAGGTAAAATACAAAGTTACATGTATGCAGTAAGCTATACAGGTAGTCCTCATCTTACAACAGTTCATTAAGTGACCGTTCGTAGTTAAAATGGCACTGGAAAAAGTGATTTATGGCCGTATCTCACACTTACAACTTTTGCAGCATCCCCATGGTCACATGATCAAAATTCAGACCTTCTGACAAGTAAAGTCAATGGGGAAGCCACATTCACTTAACAACTGTGTTACTGACCTAACAACTGCAGTGATTTCATTAACAACTGTGGCACGAAAAGTCATAAAATGGGGCAAAATTCACTTAACAAATGTCTTGCTTAGCAACAGAAATTTTGGGCTCAACTCTGGTCATAAGTCGAAGAATGTCTGTACTTACTATGTTGGCTTTGTTAACTTTTGGTTTGAGTACAGAATATAAACTTCATGCTATAGTGGTTAGCAGTATATTTTCATTGGAGCTAATATAACTAAGGAAATAATTGAACTTTTTATTTTTTAAAATTATACCTAAGTCAAATAGATTTGTTTCTGGATTAGTAGTAAGTAGACCACTTTTTTATTTTTTTTAAAAAAAACCAATGTATTATAATTGCTGCTTCCATTGCGTGTTAAGAGAAATTTTTATTTATTTGGATTATTTTAACCAAAAATGCCCTTCACTTCTTTTTAGATTGCCTGGTAGGAGCAGTCAGCATACAATATCATCCCAACTATTTTGGGAGGACTTTTAAGTTCTCGTTAAATTATGTGGTCGGTAGATTCGGAAAGTTTTCAGGAGTTTTCTATTTGGAACATGGATCATTCAATATGTCAGAGTGGTATCTTTATTAGGATACAGATGACTCAGAACATGCTGAGTAAGGCTACTTTACCCAGTTTAAAACGGAAACCCATTTTCTCTGTCATGCACACCTCTTGTTGAATATTCAAAATGTTTCTGACTTTCTTCACCTGAAACACAAGACACTAAAAGCATTCTGAGGGAAAATTCCAAGTAGGGCATCTTGTTTGGCAATAAAAAACTTTTCCTCTGTTCCAAGTCCATCCATGAACTGTTTGCATTTTCATGCAAAAGCAAATGAACAACTTACCTTGAACAACCATGATGCAAATATTCTAAGTGGTGGAATTAAAACAGGAGGGGATGGAGTAGACTGGTTATCCAGACTTATTGCCAGATTGTCTCTTATCTAAAACAAATAAACAAGAAACAATTTAAGTGTTTAAAATTTCATCAGCCTTATAAAGTTAGTTGCATTCTTCTTAAACATTTACATGCAAAATATTGGTTCTCAAAGTTATTTGCTAGCTGACTTGAATAAATTTAGCCGATGAGACCAAGACATGAGATAGTCTATGCATGTTCTTTCATTTTTCATTTTACAGGAAATCAATGGAATATTAAATATCGTATTTTTCGGAGTATAAAACGCACCGGAGTATAAGACGCACCTACCTTTTTTGGTGAAGAAAAGAAGAAAAAGCAATCTGCCTCTGAGCAATTTTGCCTCGTTGCAGCAAACAGCCTGCTTTACTTTCATTTTCAGTACAGCTTGATTAGCACAAGGAAAAAAAAATCTGCTCCAACAATTTACCTCTTTGCAGCAAACAGCAGAGCCCTGTGCAAAACAGCTGAGAGCAAATCAGCTGAGAGTCGGGAGGCCGATCCAATCAACTTGTGCTAATTAGGCTGTGCTAAAGCTGAAAGGAGCTGTTTTTTCTTGCTGTTTGATTGCAAGGAGGTAACTGCTGTGAGGCAGAGGCCAAAAAGTGGGGGCCAGTGGGTGGGCGGGGCTACATTCATTGTATAAGACGCACCTAAATTTTCACCCCTTTTAGGGGGAAAAAAGGTGTGTTTTATACTCCAAAACATACGGTATGTATTTCTCCTATTGCCTTTTTTCATCATTAATCTGTGATGAACAGGGTCCTGAAACTGGAGCAGTTGTTTGCAAACGTCTCCATTTTCTATGGAACAAGATCCATTAGCTTGCCACAAAGAAATATACATTAAAACTGTCCTAAACACATTAGTGGAATGATGGAGAATCCATCTCTTTCTACATATTGCTGGATTTTAGTTAATTTATTCCTTATTTAGTCCAGTGTATTTGTTTAGCGAATGTCTGCTATTGGAGACCGTAATTCTTCAGCAACATTTTGTTTGTTAATTATATCATCACACTAGCTAAAATACAGGCTTCCAAAATGTTTGGTTTAGGGACTACATTTAGCTCTGTTTTTTAACATATGTGGGGCAAAAAATGTGGGTACTTTTGTGCATTTTGGTGGCTCACTGCAGATAGTCAAGACATTCATTTAACAGCTTGAAACTTTCTAAATTTGTGCCCATTTTGGGAATATGGCCTTCATCATGCCATGAAAGTTAACTTGTGGCTAAGTAGCAAATGTTTAATATAAGAGGAGAACATTATGAAGTTATGAGTAGTCATAACAATAACCTGAATCCACCATTATCCCTTAATATTGCATATCTACTATAATTTATTAATTTCAACGTATCACTTTCATATCATTATTTCTATCATTAAATTATACCGTTAATTATTTTTCAGGAACTATAAATTAGGGATCAGCTAAAATATTTATTTCATTCCAACAGAATTCCAGCAGCCTAAACAACTGTTGAAGTCTTAATAAATTGGGTTAATAAGGCTATTTTAAAATACTGAAAATTTCATTTGATTTGAATATATTATACAATGTTTATTTTAGCTGCTTACCTCACAGTAAATTCATCATAACATTCAACCTTACCTTTGCTAATTTGTGCCATAACTCAAAGAGATATTCAACAACTCTGGCATGTATTTTAGGAGATTGGATATTGTTCACATCTCCAAGAATTCCTAATGTTCTTCTCCACAATACAGCTGCAGAGTCAGGATGCCATCCAGTCAGAGTGCCACCAGCAATTATGCTACAATCATCAGCAAGGAATTCACTGCTATCTAAAAGAAAGAATGGTTTGCATTAGCCTTTTTAACATATGTGCCAAAAGAGAAAAAGATATCAAATTTTATTTATTTAAAATTTAGAAACTAAGATACAAAGATATAAATTTTATTTTTTCCCTATCTTTAAAGGATGTAAAGTTAGACCTTTATAACATCAACAATGCTTAAATACCACTTTACTGAAATCATATACACGTCTTATAATGATGATATAAAATATTTTTTAAAAAAGAAATCAGGTTTCCCATTTAGTTATACTTTAGTAAAATCATACAAATTTCTAGAGCAATTGAAATATATAATACAATATAATAAGAAAAGGATAGATGATAAAAACAATAAAACCATACATGCATCAGCTTGAATAAAATGTTTTTGAACATCAGCATGTTAAAAATTAACACATTGATTAAAATTCCCAGGAGAAAAAACACATTGGTCTTGTATCTAAAAACCAATAAAGGTATGCTATTTCTCACTTTGGACGATATTATTGTATCAATGGAAAAGTATATGCAAAAATAAAAGTGTACACATATACAGACATACACTCTTCTATTGCATATATTAAAGTTAATAGAGTTTTAGGCACTTAAAAAATATGACAATACTATATATGTTCCCCTGTCTGGGAAGAAGTGAAAGGACTAATCACTAGGGAAGGCAAAGCAGAAGAGCTGGTACAAGCCTCTGAGCATGGAAGGAATGAATGATGTCATGTCCTTTGTTTTATCTACATGGAAGAAAGCTCAACCATTTCATAACTCAGTTTCCTTAGCTGAAGTGTAATGTTACAATTAATACCAACTCAGTTTATCTTTCCCTTTTAACATGCATACCTGAGAAGTTGGTAGACAACCACTGATGGGCATCTGGATCAACGGAAATGTCAGCGTGCATGGATATATCATTATTTTCTTCACAGGTTTGCCAGGTAGACAAACTCATGCCCATTTCATTGTTGTATCCAATAGAAGTATCACTGCTAATACTTTCACCTAAATAAAAAAGTGATATATAAAATAGGCTATAGTAATACAATCTGAAAATATGACTGAAGTAATTAAAACAGAAAATGTTACTATATGAATCTGGTGACATCAGTATACAGTATTCTATTTCACCAATCATTTCAATAAAGTGATTTTTCTGAAACACTCACACTTTTCTTTCTCTTTCTGATTTCCATGTAACTGCTGTATATCTGTCCTGAGATTTAATTCAGATGGAGTGTTGCTTGCCTGCATGATTTTGTGAAAAAAATGTGTTTTTTTATATTAATATAATTGCAATATAGCTTCATAATTTGTCTCCTTAAAGCACTGATCAATTTCACATACTATTACAGTATAAGCTTCACAATATTAGACATCATTCCTTAATTATTTAATTTCATTTATTTGTTCTATGGTCAGAGATGAAAAGGACAGTAAAACTTCTTAAAATAATTAACAGGGATAAAAAAGAAAAGAAAAAGGACATATGAATGTCTGTATATGTAAAAAAATTGATAACACTATGTTAGCTGCTGAAGGTGTCAAATTCTATTCTTATCAAACCCTAAATTATCTAACTGTAATTGCAATGACTTTAAAAACTTTTTGTATACTTTTCACAGCACTGATTTTTTAATAGGAAAGACATGATTTCTTATTGGGGCCAGTCCAGGTATATGCTGATAAGGGGCTCTGACTTTGATACGGCAGTCTAAAACTGAACCATTAAAGAGGTAAGTATTTCATTCACATAGCGTGCTACCTAGCCTGGTAAGCATTCAGTTTTAAAACTGCAAACTATGGCTTCAACAGTGATTGAGGGTAGATAGCTTCACATTCCTGTTCTTCCCTTTTCAAACTGAACATTTGCCCAATAAGCTTTTATATCTTAAATTATATTTATCAGCCTGTGAGACTTATATTGAAAAGATGTGGGTATCTCTCAGTTCAAATGATTTTTTTTTATTCTTTCATCTTATTTTAAACTACTACAGGATTTAACCCTACTTGCATTAACTGCAGAAAGGTTTATCTAAATAAATGGAAGGTGAACAGTGATAGGTATGGGCCAGTGTTGTATTAAGTTGTTTTAATTCTACATTAAATATTTGTAATGTTAATGTATGTTATGGGTTCCGGCGATACTGTGTTTTCCCAAAAATAAGACTTGGTCTTATTTCCTTTTGGCACTCCCCCCCCCTCAAATAGCTACGGCTTCTTTTCAGGGGTGTCTTAATTTTTTTGAGGTGCAGGAGGCGGCGAGCACCGTCACCTCATGGCTGTTCAGTCCCTGAGCCAGCAAGGGCTGGGACTTCTGTCTCTCCGGGCACCTGGAGATGTTTCCGGCGGTGTTTCCACGGGCTGTGATTAAGAGGCAACCGGGGAAGGGAAGGGCTGCCTCCTGTGCTGGCCATGCCCATCCCCTTCACTAGGGCTTCCTTTTGGGATAGGGCTTATATTAGGCCCACCCAAAAAATCAGGCTAGGACTTATTTTTGGGGTAGGTTGTATTTTCAGGGAAACATGATACATATTTAATAAATTAAAGTTTAAACTTAATCCTTCTTCTGTAACTGAATATGTTCCATATACTTTGACAATAGGAAACCCTTAGATATAAAAAATATTCTATATTTCTCTCAGTTCTACATTTTTTCACAACATGTTTCCATTATTTACATTGTCAATTGTTAACATAAAACATAGCATAACAGCACAATTCATTATTTTAATATAATGAAGTTTAAACATATGTCTTATTTTAATATACATTTTGATCCTATTTATTTGTACTTACTTCTTGTAGTGTACTTTCCTTGTTCATGGTCTCCTTATTTTTTTGAACCGATCTGGATCCTGAAGTTAAATTTTGTGAACTCTCTGTTTTTCTAACTGTGAAGTACGAGTGAAATGTTATGGATTACAAAATTAATAAATTGATTTGAATATGTTTATTTTATTAATTAAAATATACAATTTTATAAGTTATGAAAATATATGTGTGTGTGTGTTAAGTATTTAGGAAAAGAGCTGGCTTTGAAACATGACAATTATCGCCTTCTGATGATTCAAAAATACTGCCTAAAATAAATGATCACTGAATATCGAGATCTTGCATAATGTAATGGTTTCCAAATGACTGCAAATCTGCTACATATAAAGGATGCCCAATTTATAAAAAGTCATTTATAACATGGTTGATTAAAATGTTTCTTCTGTTTTTGCATCATGAGTCAGTTTGATGTAGAGATGAAGGTGTTCTAGTCCACCCTTAGGCAGGAAAGCCAGATGCATAACTTTGGATCAGACACACTCTCTCAACCCAATCCATCTCGATGTTGTTCGCCATCTTCAGTTGTACAGTATATAAAAAAGTGAGATAAAAATCTAATAATATATATGTTCATTTATTATTGTAATAAAGATTTGATTTGTTTTGTTTTTTATATCTGGGGTTGTTGCCTTGTAAACTGGGACATTTCTACTCCAACAAGAAAAGCTGTTTTAATATGAGTAACCTGATTCATGTTTATTTAAAATAAATTCTACTGAACTGACTGGGCTTTATTTTTGCTACAACATTAGTGTATGTTTTACATAAATGGGTTATAATTAAAAATTCCTATCAGTCTTACTGATTTATACTGAAGTATAAATGTAAAAAATGAACTTTTAAACCATTGTTATTATAAAAATTAATAATGAATTGTATTTTTAAAATGCTTGGATGTAACTGTAAATAATACAAGACAGAAAATGGCATAGTAAATAAATTTAGCACATGGTATGAATAATGTTTCAGATGTTACATACAGCGACTAAAATATGAAAATAATTTTTTCTCAAAGAATTTCTAGATTACCTTGAAAAATATCGGAATTGCATTGATCTCTAATATCCGAGGTGCTACTGCTTCGAGTTAATTGATCCAGGTCTGAAAAAGGACTGTTATATTCTGCTTCCAATAAGTTTACTGGTTGCTGATTCACAATTCCTGATCCATTTTCTGATAGTTCATGTTGTTCATTTTCTATAGGGATTGATATAAAAGTTTTATCAATTGCATTTTTAAAATGTTCATATCTATTTCTAATAAAGGTCTTTGACTTATTAAAATATTTACATACTTATTATCAATTAACATATAAAACATTGTCACTTAGCACAAGGTAAACATATAATACAGTTTAAGCGATTGTACTATTGACTTGTGATGGCAATGTCCTATGATCTGAAGTATGAAGGGATATCTAAAACTATTAAGAACTTATCAGGACACTATTTCAGCAAAACTAATTTTTTCCAACAAAATGAATTCCCTTATGTAAGAAATATGCTAGCTGTAAAGAAATTTCAAATATCAACTTTTGTTTCATTTACCTTTTTTAAAAAACGTATCATGTTTTGAACTTTGTGTGCAAGAAATACTTGTACATTGATTGATATAGAAATATTTCTAATTATGAATCTGATATCCCTGTATGTGATTGGAAGTATAGTCTTTACTACAAAAATAGCTGGAATACCATAATGGGAAAACAAAGGCTGACAAACTGCTGCTGGCATATATTTATTTGATTGTCTGAGATATGAACTAAAAATTATGCTACCATGAGAATGCAGACAGAGTATGTCTCAATATTACACAGAGCTATCCATAATTCAAAATAACCCTACTGGCAGCTTTTATAAAAAAGTACGCTTAAAAGTACTCTAACTATATTGAATTCTGCATTTATACACATTGTTAACTGTTCTTTGTTGTGGTATCTATGATTTACTTTACCCATAAAGTGAAAGCACATAAGAATACATTAAACTGATATATAATATACAATTGTAATATAACATTGACCTCCAATTTTTCATTTTTACTTAGTATATCTAGTTACAAATTTTGCATTGGTTTAATCTTCAGATCTCTGTTCAATTATATTTACACAGAAATAAGTCTGTGCAAGGCTTTCTTCCTGAAATATTCACACCCTATATTTCAGTGTAGCATTATATCTTACTATGTGCAGTCGTAAAACCCAGAGACATGAGGTTTTTGGGAAATGCATTAATTCTGGACCTCAAGATAAGAAGAAATATATATTTTGAATTCATCAGATATCAAAATGTTATGTGGACAAATGAACAAGTTGATTTGTGAAACCAGCTTAAGCCCATTTTTTCCCATATTTTTCATAACAAAATGTGAGTTTCAAATTATTTAATAAAATTTTCCTTGGGAAAGTGGTTTGTAGTATTCTGGTTGTGATCAGGTTCCAAAAAAATGACTCCTCTTATTGTTGCCATGCTGCCAATACCTCTAAATTTAAATGGGAACACCTGGCACTTGTAGTTGTATCTGAAAACTGTATCAATCTGGGAAAGACAGGAATCCTAGCAGACCTGCATCCTAGTTGATTTGTAACTATCAGTCCACAGGAAAAGCAGGACAGCCTCATAACCTCTCCATCTATGACAAGAGTGGAAGAGGCAATTATGGACTTGGCAGCTCTTCTATTGAAAAGCAGCATTTCTAAAGGGGAAGGTATTAATGGAAAAATAAAATCACATCAATGAACTCAGTGTTTCTGCCATATCATTCAACAAAAGCACTCTCAAATCCACCAGCAGGTAGCATCCCTGAAAAGAGGACAGACAGTGGAGATGGCAGCAAGAGCTGGATGATTTAACAATGGAAGCAGAACTTAAGGGCGCAACGAGAACTTACAATATCAGCCATCTTTTGATAGATCTCTGGTATCATTTGATTGCTCTGTTTGTGGTAGAGCTTGGAAATCTTACAGTGAGGACTTGCATCCAAAAGAAGCAGAACAAATAAAGTATGTGCATTTCCCGTTTGCCCTTCCTCTTAAAATAAATTCATCTTGCTAAGCTGATTGACCTCTGGTTTACAAACATGGGTTCATCAGTGGACATTGTCACCATTCTCTTAGCAGGCTCTCTTATCCAACTCCAATTCTATTCAAATTTGTATCAAGATTAGGAACTAGAATCATAGTTAATTATCTTTCCTCATTTTCTCAAATACAGTTGGCTAAATTGGAAAAGAAACTTAAAGATATAAGGGAATTGGAATAGATATGTACCCATGATGTGATTTCCTGTGAGCTGGGAAAAATCAGCTGCTGATTTAGCTACATAGAGAGAAAAGGGAGGTGTCAAGAATAAGTAGTATAGGTTGTGTGAGGATTTATCTCATTCAAACTGTACTTCCCAAGTATTATTAACAATTTGAGAATGTTGTAGAAGTCTAAGAAACTGCTATATTTAAAAATCAATAATTAGTCTCTCACAGTATAAAAGCATATACTGTGTATACATATATGTGTATATATATTCACTGACATGTGAGTATTGTTCAAGGGAAATTGGTATATGTCTAGAAAAGATTTTGGTTTCAGTCTCAAAGAAACTTGGGAATCTGAAGCTGCTTTATGTAAACAAGATTTCAGATTGTTAATGCTTACTTTCTGACATACTTGGAAAAACACTGATGTTTTCAATAATATTATGTAATATTAGGATGTTGTATGTAAGATATAGAGTAAATTAAAGCAGAATACAATCTTGCTAAATTATAACAACTGTATAATATCATACCTGAAAAAGTGCAAGAGTAAGAAGTGTAAGAGATATCAGGCAAGAGAGAGCTCACAGTATGAAGGAGAAGAGGCACACTTTTAGTGGCTGGCAAAGCCTCACAGAGACGAGCACAGTTGTTGATAGACAGACTTCGCTTTGCTTATAGGGAAAAATAAATTAATAGAGTAAAAGAGTAATTTTATTTTACTTAGCACAATGATGTTTTTTCCACATAAAACAGAAAATAACAGGTTTAGAATCTCATAAACATGAATGCTGTGCATATACAATTCATTAAGGTAAAAAAGCAGTACAGAAGAAATTCAGTAAAATGTATCTATCTCCAAGGTTATCCACTATTTAAGATTTTTTTTTAGAAAACAAGTTTATTAGAAAAAAGAACTAGAGGACAGAAAGAAAATCTTGCTTTTGGAGCTTCTGTAGCATTAATGTTCCTCATCATCCTTATTTCTCTGTGTTACTGATTCTATAGAGGGCTGCAGTGGCTCATGTGGTAAGACGATGGGCCTGCGCACTGCTGAGCAAATAAACCACCCGAAAAATTCCTTTCACAGAGGCAGCCAGCCACCTTGGTGATCCCTGGCTAACATGAACCATACATTTTAAAAACAAACAAACCCTGATTCTATAAAAACCACATCTTATGTTTGCACGTTGTATTACTGCAGAGAAAGTGGATACATCGTCATCTAGGAATCTGTTAAGAAGATGGCAACAGAACAGTTATGGCATAAAAGTAAATATAGTTTCCCTGGTGGTATCAGCATTGACAAAATCACCATCAGTCAATTAGAGCTTTATTTAGAACAGCTTATATCCTGCAACAATTTAATACTTAACAGCATCAAATAATCTATCCCAGATCCTTGAGAAAGATGGCTAAAAATGCCAAATTGAGTCTAAACATTTGGCTGACTTTGCAACAAACAATAATCCATCAAAAACAACATCTGCCTATCCCAGGTCCTTGGGAAGCACTTGATAAGGGGGTTAAAATGCCATATCCAGTCTAAACACCTGACTGACAAACTGCAACCATCATCATAATCATCATGTTATCTTTGCCAGAGCCAGAAACTGCATTGGCAGAGGTGCAAAATAATTAAGACTTTAAATGGCAATTTTGAGTATTCTGAACATAAAACAACATTGGGAATTTTGATCCTTACTAGTTCAAGTTTCTCAGTGTTCCAAAATTGTTTTTTTTTAAAGAATGAACTGTTCTAAGCTACAGAAATGTGGATATATTCATTATCCAATAAAATAGCAAGCAGTAATTCAGTCTTGATACTACCCATTGAAGGTAGCTGAAGGACAGAAAGAAAACAGGTTGAGGGGAAGCCACATAGACTAACAACCATTTTGGGTATAACAAACAGGCTGTATTATTTAGAAAACTATTGCTATGAAGAAATGATGCTAATTAAATAATTCTAATATAATATATTATCCCTACACATTCCCATGTGGTTTCATTTTCAAAGAAATGTTGCCAAAACCAAAAAAGTATGTATACCGATAATCTTGGCTTACAACCATTTGCTTAACAACTCTTCAGATTTATGACAATGCTGGCAAAGCTAATGGATTCACTTAATGACAGCATGATTAACTTAACAACCACAACAAAATGGTTGTAAAATCAGTTGCAACTCATTTAACAACCATATCGCTTAGTGATGAAAGTGCCAGTCCCAACTGTGGTTGCAATTTGAGAACTACCTGTGCACATACAGTAGTAATGTGAAATGAAGGCTATGCAGCTAAGCCTTTAGACTACTAAATGCAAGAATTGTTGTGATTGATGAGCTTTGCATGTTGGACAAAAAAATACATTGTGCAAAATTCAAGTCAGTTAAGTGCATAGTTACTGTTCGTTGTTCATGATTTATCCATTGCTGTTGTTACTTTAAAAAACAATTTTCAGCAGGTTTGACAGTAAGCAGCATTCAGCGTGGAATACCACTGTATCTATCTAATCAAGGAATTCAAGCAACTGCTGTAATTCAAGAGCAAGCACTATATACAGAAAGCATTCAAAACATTTGCCTCATATTCCCATCGTATGAAATGAATTATCAAGCTCCTTCTTTGTTTTAGAAGGTCCACTTTTTCACTAACTATAAGAAAATAAACTCTCACGGAACTCTTTCTGTTCTGAGTTCCTTCCCTATAACAGAAATGCTGACAAAAAGGATTCTGAGTGAATGGGAAAAGATAAATAAAGGGAGTCTCTCACAAATTAAATACTGTCCTTGCTACCAACAGATGCAGATCTACCTATAAGAGATAGAAGTGTGAAAACAGTCCCATTCAATCAGTCTTCTTGTTGCCAAATCCTAAGAGGTAGCTAGCTACCATACAAATGTTATCCAGTGGCAGAGGCATCAATCTCATCTGAAAAAGCTTAGACAATGCATGCTACATCATTTATTGATGTAGAAAACCATAATCATGTTGTTAGCAGTGACCTGATAATTTTGTTCCAAAGGATGGGTTTGAATGTAAGGCTTTGAAAATTGCAAAGGTCCAAATAATTAACTTGATGTTTTCATTTGGAGAGGAACCATATCTCATTTACTCTAATAACACTCAAGAGAGAAATCCAAATTCTATTAAAAGCATTTGCTGACACGTCATAAAAAGAGGCTTGGATGTGAAGGGAAAGCCTTCTATCAAAATATTCACCACAGAAGACTGGTGAATTACCTGGAAGGTTTGCAAATTAAGTATTTACCAAGAAATAGAATAGGAAAAAAATGGGTCCCTTTGTTTCTTGAGGAGCTACATGAAATTGTTAGGAGCATGGGGGAAAGATGGAGAGTGGTTGTGCACAAGAACTCAATATAGGTAAGTCCTTAGTTAACAATGGCAATTAGGATCAGAATTGCTGCTGCTAAGCACTGTGGTCATAAAGCAACATGCCACTTGAAGGTCCTGCTTAGTGACAGCAATTCTAGCAATTCTGATTTCCATCGTTAAGTGAGACATTACATGGTTGCCATTTGCAATCTCTTGCCAGATTCCCCATTAGCTTTGCTTGTTTGAAGTCAGCAAAGGGGGGGGGGGGGGGGGGGGGGGGGAGTCAACCACAGGCAACTGTGACATTACTGCAAGTCAG